>OX453277.1:31307503-31360003 GCA_949710005.1 Ricordea florida
ATTACAAGAGAATGTAAATAGGTATTTTTCATAATAAAACGATAGCGTTTCCAGTTTGAAGTAATTTCCAACACAGAGAGTTGCAGTTGTTATAGCAATCATTTATAACGATGTGATCTGATATCATTGCAACAGTGAAAATATTGTAAATTTTCTTGATCTAGCAGTTATGTTAAACATTTTCAAACAGAATGTATACCCCTGTGTCACTATAAAGTACTGGTTCTGCAATATTATCAGTGATCAATGTGATCATTTAAAATAAAGCAAATGTGATTACTGAATTCTGAAGTAGTATTTCTCTTTGCTATATATATATATATATATATATGTATGTATTCTCTGATTGAAAGGTTTCAATAATATTGTGTAGAGACAAGTTTTCATAGCCTTTTCACAATGGGTCAGTTTTACCTTAGAGTGCAATGACCCCCCCCCCCCCCCCCCTGATAATATTGCTATCTAGAACCCATGCCCTTTTTTCACAAATGAAATGTTAATTCAAGCCTTAATTTGCAAAGTTAGACATAACATATTAACTTTGTTACTTTCTGCCGTTTACTTTATTTTTATGTCAAATATCAATATTTCATAACAACCACAACATGCAATTAACCTTTTACATTGGAAAAACTTTATAAAGAAGAAAATAAATTTTGTAATGCCAAAATGTTTATGATCTTTCTCATATATTCATTGCAAGTGTGCTGTATGTAGTAACAAGTGTTTCAAGTTTCCTAAATGCCCTATGCTTTCAATAATGATTTTCCACACAAACTTTCTAGACAAATGACTGCACTAGATTCTAAGCCTTTAAGAAGAAATGGTATTGTTTGGAGCTGTTTTGATTACTACCACCTCTGATAGAAAGCCTATTAAGAAGATTTTTGTATTGCTTTTAGTAGTAGAGTAACAATAACTTTACCAAGATTAAGACATGAATCCCACCCCATAAAAATATATTATGTTTAACATAAAAAATATAACAATAATAATATCAATACCAGTAATAATAATAGTAATGATAATAATAATGATAATAATATAATGATAGTTCTTCTCGTTACTATATGTCATTGGTTACAGTTCAATACCTCTGGCTGCCATGACTTTTTCGATGAAATACCGTCCTTATATTAAATCTTTCTTCTGCAGTTTTTATAATAGAAATTTTCATATATTCAAAATAATGTACTATTCTATGGTTGGGTATGGATATTTTGCCTGTTTCTGTAACAGCACAATTAAACTTTCATGTGGTATATACTTTTGACTGATTGATGTTGATTTCACATTATTTTTTTACAGGAGTACGTAGTGCAGCAATCTTTTTGAACATATTAAGATTTCAATAACTCTTTCTTACATGTATTGTTTTTATGATATGACCTAAAAATAGCACAACCACATACTATACAGTGGGCACTCACTATTACCAAACCTTTATTCAAAGCTTTTGTAGAATCCAATTGTTTTACCCCCAATTTGTTGATATGGCATCTCTTTTGAGGGAAGAGGAATTTTTCTATCTACCACTGGGGGTACCATTGCAACTGGAAAGAGTACACACATTAAAACATGCACTATTCATAATGCTCTCAATTGTGGTTACCCGGGAATGAAATAATGACTGCAGTAGACAATAAAATATCTAATCAGAAGATTCTTCTTACAATGAATCTCATGCAATTATAACCAAAAAAACATAAACAAAAAATAATTGGAGCGTTCAGCTCATCCTCTGTGTAAGAACATATTGTGTTCAAAAGTGATGTACAACAAAGAAGACAAAGCAGTAGAGACTAAGAAAATAAAACTAAAGAAAAAAAACACAGGTTTTTACACCGTGGTAAACACAAGCATTCACATCAACTCTTCAAGATTTCACCTGCAAAAGATTTACAATCATTTTCAATTTGTGTTAAGTGAATATTATTGTGATACTTCATCGACTCTGTATTCCCTGTCAAGATAATAAATAATTTTACTTCTATTCCCTCTGGTGCAATCTCAGTGGCAGTGAAAGAGCTAAATGAAGGTCAATTTTTAAGCACTGTGTTGAGCGGTATACTGATCTTGTAATTTGCACCAGGTGTCACTAATTGTGTACCAAACACAGCATAAGAAATAAAATAATGGGGATTACGCTAATATAAAAAATAAAATATATAATATAAAAAAAAATAAAGAATAAAATATGAAAGCATTGTGACTTCTTCAAAAACTAGCTTCGCGAGGTTTTTGCGGGAGTCGTATTTCTAGTATAAAAAAAAAGAATAAAATATGAAAGCATTGTGACTTCTTCAAAAACTAGCTTCGCGAGGTTTTTGCGGGAGTCGTATTTCTAGTCTAATTGTTCCTCGCGAAGCGAGGCCGAAGGCCGAGCGTAGCGAGGTTACTAATCGTGTCGCCTTTGGTCAGACCACGTGGCTCGCAAGCCCGAGTAAATCGAGCCGAGAGTTTTTATATATGTATATATATTTATATATATATATATATCTATATTTTAAAGGTGTCCGTTCGCAGGCCAGGTTACCTGGCAACATTACTTCATGTGAATTTCCGCCATTTCGAATTCCGTGAATGATGTTTTGAAAATAATGTGAATTTTGTGGAAACCGATTTCACTAATCCTGGAAGTACATCTCAGCAAGAAGATCTCCGAGATATACAAGAAAGAGCGGCGAGGGATCGTCGTCGAGTAAGTTTGAATGCCGCAAAAATCAGCGCACGGGAAGCGGCGACTCAAAGAATAGATTAACAAACTACGGCAGGGACGATAACAAGAGACATCGCAGCAGAGACAACAACTGCTCGCTCAAAAAAGGGAAAGGAAACAGCAAGGAAAAGGACCAGGAATGCAATCAAGTTAGATGGGAAATTGAATTTGTTATAGATAGTAACAAAGACTCGTTTTTGCTATACAGTACATGAGAGACTTCGGAACGGAAACGGAAACCGAGTACGACTTCAAAAATATTGAGATACACTGGAAAATATGATAATCACAAGGCAAACTGCAATGAAAACAGAATTTAAGGAAAATCATGGCAACAGCGTACAGACAGAATCAGAGGACGAACGAAGAAACAGATTACCATATTGTCGTGAAAAAAGTTTCAGGAAAGGGGAAACAGTAACCAACCGCAAAGAAATGAAAGATGACAGTCACGTAGTATTTATACTGCAATGAGAATGCAAGTAGGTATTTTTCGTAGTGAAACTATTGCCTTCCATTTTAAAGAAATTCCCAATACAGAGATTGCGGTTGTCATAGCAATTATTTATAATTATGTGATCTGATATCATTGCAACAGTGAAAATATATTGTAGATTTGTTTGATGTAGCAGCTATGTTCAGCATTTTTAACAGAAAAGATAGCAAACAATAAGTGACTGGTTCTGCAATATTATCAGTGATCAATGCAACTATTTGATGTTATTACTGACTTCTGAGTAGTATTTCTCTTTGCTATATTTCTTTGCTACATATATGTATTAAGTAATTAAAAGGCTTCGTTGGGACAGACAAGTTCCATAGCCATTTCAAAATGCATGTTTACCTTTGAGTTCCATGTATCCCTTGGAATTACTCTCTTAGCCCCCACCATTTTCTCACAAATGAAAAGTTAAGGCCTACTTTGCAAAATGAAGCATAAAATCTTAACCTTTTTCCTTAATCCTGTTTAGTTCATTTTTATGATGTCAAATACAAATATTTAATAACAACCACAATATACAGTTGACCTTTTACAATGGAAAAACTCTATAAGGGAGAAAATAAAGTTTGTAATGCCAAAATTTCTACAATCTTTCTTATATATTCATTGCAAGGTTGCTGTATGTAATAACAAATCATTGAAGTTTCCTAAATGCCCTATGCTTTCAATCATGATTTTCCAAACTAACTGCATTAACATGATTGCCACAGGTCAGGAAATGGTAAGGGTAAGAAAATTCTTTAAGGTCAGGGAAAAGTCAGGGAATTTCAAATAAAGTCAGGAAAAGTTTAAGTATTTGAGAGAAGTCAGGAAAATGTGAAATTTAAGAGTGCTGATTTGATTCTTGGCAATTCAGCGTTGGTTTGGTGTAACCAAGAATGTGGCACGAAATGTGTTGGATTGATAGAATTACATGACTGATTAAAAGCTGATTTTGGATTTTCAAGAAAATCAATCCTTTTTCCATGACTTTGTTATCTTAAGAAACTATAAATTGATGTTCACTGTGTGTGACTTTCTGAAAGCATATTAAATAAATGGGTTTAGGGGTTGGCTGTGAGGAGAGGTTGGAGACCATTACCAGGACTAATTTGTGACTTTTCTAATTTAGTTGGTAAGGGAAATTTTACATTTTCCAGGAAAAAGTCAGGGAATTTCAAGATCCTTTGGCTGTAACAATCATGACTAGACTCTAAGCCTAAAAGAAGAAATGGTATTGTTCAGAGTTGAGTAATTTTTACCACCTCTGGTACAAACCCTATTCAAAAGAAAGCTGTATTGCTTGAAGTAGCAGAGGAACCTTTTCCCAGATTAGGACATACACCCCCACCCCATAACAGTATATTATGTTTAACATAAAAAAAAATGATAATAATAATATCAATACCAGTAATTAGAATAATAATAATAGTAATAATACAATAATAATAATAATAATCATAATAAACACAAGAAATGAGAAAATGAGAAAAGTTATAATGATAGAATAATAAGTAAATACATAAATTGGGGTTTTATCCCTCAGGAAAAACAATTACAAGTTCTTTAAAAACTAGCTTCGCGAGGTTTTGCGGGAGTCGTATTTCTAGTTTTAGTATAAATCTACTAGTCCTTCAAAACTTTGTCTTTTCTGGAACAGCCTCGACCAGTAAACTGTCTAAAACTCTTCACGGACACTTCGAAAACGCGAAGAAGCGGCCGCCATTACGCTACTCACTATCTATCACAGATTATAGTTCACCACTAAATTTTCTCAGATTCTTATTGGTTTAAATTTATCACGTGACGCGATAGTGTTCGTCCGCGGATACACACTATCAGCGCATAGTGCCCTTCCAAGGAAAATACCCGGATGGATAGTGCCCGTCCGTGAAAATGTGAATTTTCTGACAGTTATACCGTATTTTTTAGGCAATGTACGTTGCGAATTATTGAAATTTCAGGCTGTACGTATGGATAAATGTTTGAATGATCTGCATTTAGTGGGTTTTGACTGTTTTTCAACTGGCGCGCGGAAGAAAATTTAGTGGTGAACAATAAAGACAATAGAGTGTTTCTGTCGAGGAACTATCGGCTGATAGTTGCCCCTTGGAAATTTGATGTTCTTAAAACTAGCATATTTGCCCTTGAAGCTTCGCTTCTCGGGCAAATATTTGTTTTAAGAACATCAAATTTCGGCGGGGCAACTATCAGCCGATAGTTCCTCGACAGAAACACTCTATTGTTTAAATAGATAGTGAGTAGCGTAGCCAATCGGAGCGCGGCATTTGTGATAGACCGCTAGTAGATTTATACTAAATCATTATATTATCTAAAATACATTGTGGCAAGTTTGGTTATTGCTGTAATGGTTTCTGGTGACTTTTACATGAGTTTAATGCAATTTGTTGCTGTTACACAGAATATTAATACAATACTGTATGATTGTAAATTATCAAATTTACAAATAAATTTGTTGACTACTTAAAATATGAACTTCAATACAGTGCTTGAAACGTTTATTTTTCAACAGTCGTATGCACAGGTATTTATATTCAATACACATCCTAGGACAGATTGTTCGTGTTGTCGTTCGTCCCAAAGAAGCGAACCTTACGAAGAATATACAACGGCCCGAAGATCAAAGAGGAATGCACTGATGTATCGCTTCAACATGGTTATGACCAATTTGTTGGAGCAATTATGCTTGAGTTGCACTCTTGCGAAATGCAGAAATTCTAATCTTGTTTTAAATTTTTAAGACTGTCAATTTAAGACCAGTCACGTAATTCGTCGGTCGCGTATTAAGTTAACTCAGTTTGAAGAGATGCTTATTGCAAGAGCATTTCCTATAATGCATGTATATACAAAACAAAGAGGCGGCCAAAGGGCATACAAAGGGCATGTTATTACCTTGCCACAGGATATACAACAGCTTGCAGATATACTACCCAGATGCCCTAAAGATTTGCCTGTCATTATTTTTACCATCAATGGGAAGGATATTCAGATTTTGTGGGCACCAAAAAGTGGAAGAAGCATTTAATTGGTTAATTGGTGAAAAAGACAATGGACAACCTAATAACCCACTGTATAAAAATGTAAGGATAGATAAAGCAAACACTTGCTAATTTGCCAGAACATGGAATTCTTTCTGATGTTACCAGAGTTGAATGTGGATACAGTACAGTTGAAAATGACGAGGTTGGCTTTGACACTGGGCCTGTTAATTTTGAAGATGGTAAGAAAGTTTATAACTTGCAAACTGAAATCGGTAGCTTTGTTCCAACAAATATTGACAACAAAAGAGAAGAAGAAAAAAATCAGTGAAGAATTTCTTAAAGCCCCACAGCCACACAATTGGAATATTGGTGATGAGCCATTAAGTGAATTTGATTGTCAGTTCTTAGCATCAATGGCTTTTCCAACTTTAGTTCCTTATTTGCGGCAAAACTGAAGCATCTAAATAAGTTGTCAGAAAAAATAGATAGAAAGTGGGTTTATAGATTAGCATCACATCCCAGATTTGCTTACTGGGCTTATAACAATTTAAGACCAGTCACGTAATTCGTCGGTCGCGTATTAAGTTCCACGTCAGCTATTTGCGATTGCGTCAGAAAAAAAATTCCTCTTGGTTCTGCTAGCTTGCTGTGTGTTGTGTCTTGGTGTTGGCGAGGCCGTTTCGGCGCGTTTTTCAACAGGTTATGGGCCCAGAACGTTGTCACTGCGTCGCCGTGTTTTCATATTGAATTCTAGGTCCGCCATTAATAATAATTTGGACTGTATTGCCTGGTCTCGTGTTAATTAATGTAAACAAAAGTGACATCCGAGTTTAAGTCCGTAACTGCTGTTGTTCCTCTGAACGAGAGGAATTATCCAACATGGAAAGTACAGTGTCGGATGGCTCTTATGAACGAAGGATTGTGGAACATTGTCGACGGTACTGAAGTCGCTCCAGATCGGGATAGCGAAAAGTACGGAAAGTGATCGAGCGCTCGCTATTATCGTGCTGCCCGTTGAGCCGTCCCTGTTGTATCTAGTTGGAGATCCTGAAGACCCGGTCACTGTGTGGGAGAAGCTGGCAAACCAATTTCAGAAGAGAACATAGGCCAACAAGCTGGAACTGCGGCTTAATCTTTTCGCTTTTCGTCTAAAAGATGGCGAGTCCGTGCAGGAACACGTTAAGGTCGTGACCGAAATGTTTGATGGTTTGTCGGTGATTGGAGACTCAATTTCAGAAGAGGATCGTGTAGTGCATTTGCTAGCCAGTCTGCCAGACTCGTACAATATGCTGGTCACTGCTCTTGCGGCAAACTTGGAGGTCCCAAAGGTTGAAGTCGTCACGGAGCGGTTGTTGCTTGAAGAGCGAAATTTGAAGGAACGGGCAGGTGTTGGTGCAAGCAGCGAGAGAGCAATGGCAGAGAAACAGCGACCCAGAGCGAAGGGACCAAGGTGATACAACTGTGGAAAGGTTGGTCATATCAGGAGAAATTGTAGCGATTGGGTCAGGACCAAGTCCAATTCGAGACACAAGGAGACCAGAAACAAGCTGAAGGCAAACAGCTGAGGTGAGGCGGAGAGACAGCAGCAGTTCGGAAATCGATCGCTGTTGCCAGAAGAGTAGGAAATTTGTACTGCCTGAATTGCCTAACTGATTGTCGGCAAGCTAATGCAGCCGAAGGAAGATGTCTAGCATCGACGCTATGGTCATCTGGGGCTGCGAAACATGCAAAGGTTAGCTAAGGAGGAGCTGGTGGATGGTTTTGATTACAATTCAGCGCAAGATATTATTATTAGCCATGCTTTTTTTCATTTTTTTTTTTTCATTTTTTATTTGCCATTTTACAATTTAAGGTTGGAATAATGAGATTAGAAAAGAAGTAAATGCTTGATAGGAAAGCTTCAGAGAGCAAACCTTTCCGACCCATCAGTGGAAGGAAGAGGTGCTGACAGATCTAAGGAATCCTCTGAGAGAACCAACCAGGATTTTTGAAGGTAATCGTCAGCCATTTGCCTGACCAAGAATCCCCAGTTCCATGGGTGAACCAAACACATTGGAATCAAGTACTACTTTATTCAAGAACAATTAGAGAAAGGGACCGTGGAACTACAGTACTGTCCCACAGAAGAAATGGTTGCTGACATGCTAACCAAAGGTTTGAGCCGAGACCGATTTATGAAGCTACGGCTTATGTCTGGAGTGACAGAAATACCTGATTCCGCTTGTGAGTGAGGAGTGTTGGGACAATTATGCTTGAGTTGCACACTTGCGAAATGCAGACATTCTAATCTTGTTTTAAATTTTTAAGACTGTTAATTAGAGACCAGTCACGTAATTCGTAGGTCGCGTGTTAAGTTCCACGTCAGCCATTTGTGATTGCGTCAGAAAAAAAAAAACATTTTCTCTTTGTTTTGCTAGCTTTGCTGTGTGTTTTGTCTTGGTGTTGGCGGGGCCGTTTCGGCGCGTTTGTCAACAAAATTCGCCTGGGTGATAAACTTAAATTGACCGGAATGGCCGACATCGCCCCACGCACTATCTTTTCAAATATTAGATTTTGATTTCGATGATCGAACACATGCGACCCCCAAACGGTGTAGATTTATACGTTTAGCACCAGAAGTAATCAGAGGTTAGAACAAGTATCTGTTTTTAAGACTGGGCTGTAGAAGACAACGCTGATCTTCGTACTTGGGTAACGTACCTAAAGAATGTATTGTTGGCAACTTGGCCGATTAGACGACAAATAGAAGAGCTCGAAATGTACAAACATATTTTTGTTTAAGCTTTTTCGTACAAATAGAAATTGGCCATGTAGATTTTCGAACAAAGCAACTTGTGCATTCTGTACATGTTATGTGGCACCAACATCGCGCCACAATGAAAATATCTTTTCAAAATGGAGCACACGATAATCAAAAGTGATCACAATGTGGATAAATAGAATACACGTGAATCAAACACGTTGCGGGTTCCATAGTTAAATATAGTTGACATTCGATCAAATTAACTTGCACGATTTTATAGACGACGACTGGAACAGCACATTAAGATCTACACAACAATACTGCAAGCGCAGGTATCCCGAAGGTACTGTTCCATTGGACATGAACCAGCGTTGGCAATTTCCTTGGTGTTGGGGAGCAATTGATGGCTGCCACACCCAATTCAGTGCGCACCTGATCGAGAGGAAACTTGTTAAGAGTGCCAAAAAAAACAACTTATGATTGCCATTGTAGATGCTGCAGCAAGATTCATGTGAGTCAGCATAGGTTTTCCAGGTAACTCACATGATTCGATTATTTTTCAGTCTACACACTTATGGAGTGACATCACGGAAAAGAAAGTGATCCCTGAAATATCACAGAACATTGAAGGAACAGACATTTGTCGTATGATTTTAGGGGATTCAGCTTTCCCTTTTCGTATTTGGTTGATGAAACCTTACTCCAATGCTGTTCTGCGTGCTGAACTCAACTACCGCCTCACCAGGGCAAGGATGGTATCAGAAAGGCTTCTGGACAGCTGAAGAGTCGATGGAGAGTTCTCTACCGTAAATCATGCATCTTGCCAACCTGATGCTTTTAAATGCATGTATTAGCATGTGTTGTTCTTAACAATCTTTGTATAGGAATGGGTGATTCCCCGCCATCACAGTTAGACTTAAAAGAGGATCCAGCACAACATGGGAGTAGAAGCAGGAAGGAGGTCAGAGAACTGCTGATGATGAGAAACTGCACTATGAAGAAGGATAAATTACATCATGCAGAAGAGATAACAAAAGCACTTCTCAACAAATTTTGCAAAGAGAAAGAAGGGCAGTAATCTGTCACCCCTAACTTTTCTGCTTTGACTAGGTCTTCAAAAAGGAAGTGTTCATATTCAGAGTGAAAAAGTAACAGCATATAACTAATCAACTGTTCAACCTGCAAAGTGTCTTGATTACTTTAAATTTTTGCTATTTGTCATGTAGAGATTTTCTATTGGCAAGGGAGTTTGCTTGATATAGTTATTAAATGAAGGGAGCATTCTTTAATAAGAGAGTGGGGCTCCCACTAAAACTTATGCAATGCATCATGATAGTTAATGAGCAGTTACACTTGTTGAACCACTGAATTAAGCTATTTAAGTGAACTTGGGGCATTTTCTAAAAGTACCACAAATTTCTTTTTTCCCTCCTTAACTTTGCATCAGCAACAACACTTTATTAAAACAGGCATTTACAGACTGAATAATACCTACCCACAAATAGTTAAAAAAACTAGTCGATGCAGGTAGGTATGACTAATTTAGGCTTATTACAATTACGTTTATGGCCTACACACATTTGTATTTACAAGTATTTCAGATTGAAAGCAACAAAAGATTATCAGATAGCAAAAAAAAAAAATAATAAAAATAAAAATGAAAAGAAAGGAATAAAAACAAATAATATATACTGTTAATATGCTGGACGAAGTTACAGGATTACTCGAGTTTTACAAGTTTTTTTTTATTAATTCAAGGATCAAAGATGGTGCAAGGTACAACTTCTTTTGTTTGAAGATTTTAATAAGTTCCTACTCGGAGTCTTTTTAATACTTTCAGGAAAAGCATTCCATAAACGTAATCCGAATCGGGAAAATGAGTTCTTTAGTTGTCAAGGCGAGAAGGCATGAGAAAAAATTTGTTGGTAGTGGCTGATCTGGTATAATTATAAAAATGGATATCTGAAACATACGTAAATAACTTGTGAATACGAGCCCTTGCTAGCTTGTTCTGGACATTGTAAATTAGACAACAAACAGATTTTACATAAAGAAAATGAACAGGCAGTATGTTAAGGTTAACAAAGAAAGGAATAGCGTGTTCACATTTTGGGGAAACGTTCATCAAGCTTATAGCCCGTTTTTGAAGGAGGAGGAGCTTATCCAATGTAGACAGAGACGCTTGACCCCACAGGAAAATCGCGATTGAAATAGATAAGTTACAGACACTGGAAAATGTAGAGAACAAACGTGCTTTGTGATAAGAGAATTAAAGAGGGACTGTGTTTCAAACGTCATTTTAAACGTTAAAACGAGAACAAAAAAGACTGCCATATATGCATATTGTGTATAGCATGCATAATGAAGAACTGGGGGCGATACATATGGAAATCTAAAGGTGATGAAAAATGGACAAGGCCGAAACAGCTGTCCATGGCTGCTGGCTTTTGACTTCAATTTTTTCATTTTTTTTTTTTTGGTAGCAACAAGGTTTTATCCCTTCTACCACTGTCGCCTCAGTGCGCATTTGTGTGGCTTTAACATTCCTTAATACATTTTGACATATGGAAATGTAGCCTTGAGTACAGTCCCATTTCAGGCGACCGTGAAAGATAAGAGTGATAGATGATAAGAGCTAATTAAAAATGCTACATTGTATTCTATTTGCCTGAATATGGAGGATTTTTGCTATTTTAGCGTTTTGAAAAGTGGGATTTAAATATGGTGGCTCTTCGAGAGGAAACTTCATTACATTTTGATGATGAAAATAATGTTCAGATTAATTTCATTGACAAAGACGACTTCCCTCTGGCGGTGTATAGTATTTATGGTATTTTTTGGAAAGT
This sequence comes from Ricordea florida, assembly GCA_949710005.1. Taxonomy (NCBI): domain Eukaryota; kingdom Metazoa; phylum Cnidaria; class Anthozoa; order Corallimorpharia; family Ricordeidae; genus Ricordea; species Ricordea florida. Next base: position 31,319,295 of record OX453277.1, read on the forward strand.
AGTTGGTTTTCATGGTCATCTAGATGAGTATTAAGTTGTGGAAGCCACGTAGTTTGTCTAAATAGGTTTTAGTAAGGGAGAAGATTGTTGAATTGACCATTTGCACTAGCTATGTCATATTCAAAATATGGAAGTTCACGCAACAATGGCTTGTTAGCTTTAAGCTTTACCTTAGTTTGAGTAGTATAGAAGGAGCCATTCAAATACCACTTGAGTTAGAAGTTGTTTTTCAGCGTGTAAAGGCCCCCAAGTATAAAAGGAAGGGGTTCCAATTTGGATTTTAAGAGAATTTTCCGAGTTCCGAAGATGACCCGAAGATTTTCCGAGTGTTTTCCGATAATTAATGAGCCATTTCAATTTAGACAAATATGCATACTATAAATCTTCGGAAAAACGTTGGCGTAACGCGAATCCAAGCTAAGATAAGAAAAAATGTCTTCCCCATGGGCGTGGGGGCTTATATGGGCGAGCGGTGATCAGAACCTTATTCGGGAAATGGGGCGCCGGGAGCTTCCACCCCTTAGCGAGCGAGTGAAAGCTCAGTTTAACGCGTCCGGCGTAACCGCCCGCTTTCGATGCCTAGAGCGTGAAGCCGAGGCCTTTGACTTTACGTGGCGTATGAAAGGGCTGGGCTATGTTGGGCGGCGCTTCCAGAGTGTCGATTTAAAACTAATCTACCGTGAGTGCCACCTTGCTCACCAAAGGTGGGTGAAAGAGAAAACTGACGGGTGGATTATGCCCTGGGAATCCCACGAGGTCTTCATGGATCTTGTGGGCGAATCGATGAGAACCTATATGTCCATTGATGAAAATGATATAGATGATATTATTGTCTCATTGTTTAATGGGGAAAAAACGCGCTTCCATATGCAGAAAAAATTCGTAAAAATAATGATAAATCTGCAGGAAAAGTGGTGGCATTGCGGTTAAGTCGCCTAGTGCGCGGCGTCGCTATGACGCGGGTGGGTACATTGTGCCGCCTCCAGGGACATCCTTTTTCGGTCAGGCAATTAGAGAGTAGCAACAAATAGACCGCAAAAATGGATGTAATGGTCGCTGACAGCTTGAAAAAAGAAAACTATTCCTCTACTTACCTCTCGCAGTTAAAACTCTTAGCAACCTCTTTCTTAGAAAACCCTCCAACTTCTCCCCGACTCAATCCAAAAAACATCGAGGCGTATCTTTTATCCAGCACTCAGCTTTGTAGGCGTGTGGTCTCAGGGGAGTTTGATCATATTAAATGGAACCTCCCAACTGAGAGGCGACACGAGGGGTATAGACCAAGACCAAGATCAAAAAGTAAAAGGTTGGCGTTGAACAAATTGTTGATGAAAGAGTTCGGGCTTGATTTACTCGAAAGAAAATCGATAGTAAACCTTGTGAATCGTATTGAGGACAACTTGAGTTTTGTCTCAGACTACCGCCGGCTTCCAAAGCTGATATGGCTGTTGAAAGTAATCTTCGAACTCCGAGAGGACCACGAAAGAGCCGCCAGGTGCTACATCTCAAACATTCGACCGACGACTCTTCGAAACTACGATGCTCTATGGTCCAAGCTGAAGTCATCGTTCAACGTGGAAATAACAACCTCCACTTAAGCGAGTTTTTCTCGCATCTCTGCGACCAGTTCGCTGCGAATCTCGGTCCGCAGCTTTGCCATATCGAGGTCCTCGTTTTTTGTCACAGCTTTTTGTTTAATCTCGCGCTTGAGTGTTTCATATTTTTCAACCTCGGAGAGAATGAGTTGAAATTCCGTAGCGCTGATGTGGTTATCCTGTAAGGCTTTCGAGACCAGGTCGTTGATGGTACTCAACTTCGTCTCACCAATCGCAACGGTTCGCTCATGCTTGGAGATCTTTACGGCGATCCGTTTACTGACCCGGACCATCGAGGCTGACACGATTCCGAAGATGCCACCAATAGCACCCAGTGGAACCCCAACGACAATCCCAATGCCGGTCAAAGAGGCTGCTAGGCCCGAAGCCGAAAGTATAACGCTCAGACTTCCAGCGGTTAAAGCTACCCCGTTTAGAATTGTCCGAGAGCGGGTATATTTTTTCCGAACCCCCTCGTAATGGGCGCTACTGTTTTTTAGGGCGGTCTGAATGTCACAAATCTTTTGAAGCCGAAACGAATGCCCCTCATCGTTGGGGGCGGTGGGAACCTTTGGGTACAAACAATCAGATTCCATGTCCTATATACAGAGCTCCAACAGAACTTCTGCCCTGGTCGTCGGTACCGTCCAAACTCGAAAGAGATTTCTTTTTGTGGGGTCGACGGGGAGATAAAACGGTCGCAAATGCCACACCGACGGACCTTGAAGCTTCAAAGGCTAGACCTTCACCAGTAGATAGGAGGGTTTGCCACCTTCATACGACTTGTTTGGGGCCACCAAATCGCAGTAGATTGAAACAGAGGGCGGCCCCCATTGTACAGGAACGTGAATCAGAACACGCGGGACTTCGGATATCTCCAACAAGTGGGCTAGATTTACCTCTAGGATCACCTGTTCTTTCGAGAAGAAATACACCCCAGTAGCGGTTATCCGAAGTTCACAAGTGCCAGCGGTGACATCCTTTCATTGCCCATAGACAATAGCCTGCTGGAGACAGTGGAGGTTATACTCGCCTTTCGGAATGGTGACCAGAACGGGTCCTTGTGCTTTTCTGATCGTGTATAAATCGGCGAATCCTGAGCGAATGCGCTCCAGTTGCAATGGGTCGAGCTTGAAGCGATATATATAAGTTGGTCTAAGTATTGTGAGCTTTATTTCGGGGATCTTCACGGTTCGAGCTGCGACACTCGAGAGCTCACCATCGACCGGAGGGTGAAGTTCGTTTACACCCTCGCTTGCCGCTATGCTGAGCGACATTTTATTTACCTGTATATATATACACCATGGAACAATCCCACGAAATAGATCTTTGGTCTGTTCTAAAAACAGCGTTTCCAAAAAAGGCTGCAGAATTCGGTAAAACCTTAGAAAAAATTAAATTTCCTAAACAGAGCAATTTTCCACAAGCCCTCCTTCTCCGCACCGGAGCACCCTACCCCGTGCCTGCCGTTCCGTTCGCTGAAACGGGGTCTGAAATCACACCGCTGCTTCGAGAGCTAGAGATCTTTGTTGACCCTAAAATCTCTTTCCAAGCAGGAGTCCCAGACTTCTGAAAGGAAACTACTATCACACATCGCTCGGCAAAGGAGGCTTGTCGTTGGCTTTCTTCTCCGACGTACGAATATTGGCCTCAACAGCTGAACTTCGCCACATGGTGTGCAACTGCGGGGTGTGGGGTGTCTATTACCTATCCGGGCAATAAAACCTTCCCACCTATAATTCAGGGGCTACTTCGCTTCCACGTATACTTCACCGTCCGCCGTATCCTATTCGAGCTCGGCTGCCCCCTCCCCGGAGACAAGGCGTTCCAAAAAACAAACAACCCACTTCGCAAGTCCGCCTTTGAAAGCCTCTGCATCGAATTCGGACTGCCTAGAGCCCCGGACTTTCGCTGGAAGGGTGGTCGAAACAACGGCCTTGGAGACGTGTTCGTGGATTATCCAGTCGAAGGGCCTAGGAACGAGTACGTCATCCGCCGCTACGACACCGAAGCAAACACATGGCCTGATAGTCTGAATCTCTTCTCAGACGAGGGCGGGAAAAAGAATCAAGGAAATCTGTTGGCCTTTATTCGAAACGATGCCCACGGCGGAGCGCAATACAGCTGGTTTTCACCGAAAAAGGGTGAAGGTCTGACGGAGGCTGGCATGGGACGTCTCAATCGTAGTATCGAGGCTCTAGTTTATTGTGTTCTTGGCTCGCAAGTCAAAACCCGATCTACTATCGTGGGGTCGAGCGGCAGTGCTGTTGAGACTCGCCAAATGTTCAGACAACTTCTAGAGGAGACAGTCGTAGTAAACGACATCTCCACAGGCATCCAGAACTATCAAAGGGCTTTGTCCGACGCCCGAGCGCAGCTGAATCTGGCCGTCGCCCCAGGGCTCTGGTTGCTCCCCAGCCGCCTGGTCATCAATTCAGAAAGCGTTCTCGGGTACAACAACGAGCTCCAGAAAGCGACAAGTGATATGACTTTCGGGGTCAATCAGCATGTGAACGAGCGGACACAACGTCGCACACCGAAAATAAGAGCCCCAGTCCCCCTTCTGCCAAAAACAAAAGCCCCCGTTGCGCCGACCCTTGTCCCGAAAACAAAAGCCTCCATTACTGTTGCGCCGACCGCGCACGAGCGAAATCTAGCTGCAGTCACTGTTGTGGCCGCAGGGGCGACTTGGTGGTTGTTTAGGTAGACTTCTTCTTGTAGCGCTCGATGAAAAACACGACCACGGCTACGATCAAGAGCCACGCGTTTTTGGCTAAGAAACCAACAACTTCTCCAGCTGTGCGGAAGAGGAACGAGACAATGGCACCTATGGCTCCAGAAAGGAGGTCCCCGATCTTTTTTCCGATGGCCTTCAGTCCCCGCCCTACCCCTTGCGCTACGCCGGAGAGCCCCCGCTGTAAAGCCCCCAAGATAACCCCAATGACCGTCCCAGCCGCTACGAGAACCCCCAGGACCCCTACTCCGTACTTCTTGAAAATGGCTTTTACGCGTTCGCGAAGAGACATTCGCTCCTCAACGGCTTCACTTTCTCGCTCGAGTTCTTGAATCTCTTCTTCGCGCGCCGCAATCCGCGTCTCAGCGGCACGCCTATCTTCCGGTGAAGTATCGGGAGCGTCTCTTATCTCCTCGTCCTGTCGGTTTTGCTGCTCGAGCTCCTGAGTTCTGGCGTTATTCTGTTCCAAGATCTCGTCCGTGGATGGGCCTAGACGTTCTTTCAATTCTTTAGAGAAGTTCGTCGTGAAACTTCCATCCAAGGTTTTCAGTGGGCGCCACGTCGCGTTTTCGTCCAACCCATCACGAATCATAATACGACCATCATTGCGCACGCCGATCTCGACTCCGTTAAGGTAGGGAAACTCGCTCTCCACCTCGAGCTTCGCATCTTCCAGCATTCTTTGTAGGATTGGCTTCCCAGTAACAGGGTTGGTCACCATCTTCGTTTTTGGTCGTGCCCCCTCGATTGGCTCCGAAAACGACGTTTCTGCTGTGGCAGGCTCTCGTGGTGGGCCTCGAGATCTTAAGGCATACATCCCGATTTTCTCTCCACCTTTGTCATCGTCGGGTAACGTTGGAAACGGGTTACTAGTTTCTCCACCTTCAGCACCGGCGGGCTCGTCCGGGTCGTCGGGGGGTATCAAAGGGGTCATCTCATCAGGGTCGATATCCATGTTTTGTTTCTGCCTATATACATACAAGACAAGTAAAATGGCGTTCATCTCCAAGAAGCTTGACCCACGGGAGGAGCCGCGCGCTCTCATGGCCGCAAAAGGAAAACGCGTCACCCACCGGTTGACCTTTAACCCGAGCTCGGCGATCCACAAAGAGACTCTTTACGTTGACATTCCCAGTCTTCCAGTCGATACCGTCCCAGTCCCAGACACCCTAGCCCTTGTAGGCGAGGTGTCGCTAGGCGGATCGACGAAGCACGCCAACAATCGCGTTGTTGACAACCTGGGGCGCTGTTTGATTCGGCGAAGGATCGTCAAGATGGGCGATAAAACCCTAGAGGACCTGGAGCGCGCTGACCTAGTTGGAGCGTTCTCCGACCTGTGGCTTCCCACCGAAGAGCGCGCTAAACGTATCGAGCAAGGGATCCAGACAACCGCGGTCAACAAAATCCGCTCAGAGGCCGGAGACAAAGGCGATGTGGCGGGGGACCTAGCAATTGCCGAGGCCTTCCCAAAGTATCGGCTCCCACTTGATTTTGAGCTCCTTCGCACCCACGGTGTTCTCCATACGGCGAGTCTTCCGCCAATTCGGTTGGAGCTCACACTCGCCGCCGCCAAAGATGTCATCGTAAGCTCGGATACGAACAAGATTGGGAGCTACACACTAAAAAACATCGAAATGGTGTATCAAGTGATTGAGTCCCCCGGTTACGCCCAGCACGTCCCGAGCGTGGTTCTTTACAACCACATCTCGCACTACAAAGTGATCTCCTTTGCGAAGGCCACCGAGACAATTCTCACGGACAACATCCCCGTGCAACTCAAAAGCTTTGTGGGTGTCCTGTTCCTGTTCGTCGACCAGTTCCCCGCGGGAGCACGACACAGCGAAGCCTTTCCGAATCCGGGAGTGACAAAGGTTGAGTTCGACCTCAACGGCGTCCCCAACACGCTGTACCCCAGCGGTATGCTCCCCGCAGATATTTGGGAGACCGCGAGAGCCGGCGCAGAATGGTTGGTTCACCCCCCAGCTCATAACCCGGTGGTCAGCCCTACGGGGTTCTTCAATGACAAATATGGGATCTTCATCGATCTCCGCACGGCACGCGACCACCTTGTGCACGGCGACGGACAAGCAGCCCTCGGTCCGGGAAAAAATCTTCAGTTCCGGATCTATCGAAAAGCCGGCGGTTCTGGGCACGGCAACTGCCACGTCTTCCTCCTGGGCAACGCAGCATTCGACCTTGGAAGTCAAGACGCCTACTATTAATCACCGTCCCTATATAGGCCATGGATTTTCTCACCGACTTGATACCCGGCCATCTGCTTATCGTTGGCCCAACGGCGTCCGGGAAGTCGCGACTGGTCGTCGAAGCGCTCCGTGGGCCTTTTCGTGGGAAGTTCCACGTCGTGTGTTTGATTTGCCCCACCTACGCTCACAACCAAACATGTCGGGGATTTGCCCGGAAGGACCCCGGCTTCGTAGCCCTGGCGCCGACCAACGCAGGCGGTGAAATTGAAAAGTGCCTCCGGTTGGCGGTCGCGGTCTTCGAAGGTCGTGGCCAGGTGTTGCTTATTCTGGATGACTGCGCCGCCAGTGAAGACGTAAAAAGACATCGCAGCGCTTTGATCGAGCTGGCTTTCTCTGGCAGGCACAAGAATTTTTCAGTATGGCTTTTGACCCAACAATACACGAGCGTGGCAAAAGCCTTCCGGGGGAATGTGGCAGCGACGTTGACGTTTTACAGCCCGAGCGAGCTCGATAGTAAAATCCTTTGGGAGAACTACGGGGTGGGACACTCGAAGGAGGAGCGGCACCAAATGCTATCCGCGCACAAGGAGCATCCGTACGCCAGACTTTGCTTCCGTCTCCGCCATCCATTTGATATCGTGTTGGAAATCCCAGCCCCCAGCAAAATTGTTTCGGCAGATATATAGTCACGGATGATACCGTGCTGGATGAAATTCTCCGCGAAGAAGGGATATGTCCCAGCGAGCCTCCCGTAGACGTCCGGGACGAACGGGAGGCACTGGCTATTCTGGCAGCCGCCGGTAATACCAAGGAGTACTTGGGTAAGGAGCTGTCGCTGGGCGACGTCCACAAGCTCTCGAGCAAGGAGGTTCCTTCGCTCCATCTTCGTTACCAGGTGACCCTCGGAAAGCAGGTCGAGCACAGTCTCTCTAGCGGGGTTTTGAAGGTCGCGTGCAAGGCGGTAGGCCATTTGTTGGGAGCAGTAGAGAAAAAACTGGATTCCGAGCAGGCACTGTTAACAGACCTCCAGCAGGATGCTCTGATCCGACGTGAGTTGAGCTACGGAGCTGGCTGGATCGCTGTCAACGGGGGTCGATTGGTGGCGCTAGTGGCTGCACTGGCTCATGTAGGTTGCCACACAGAAGATGCTAGCGATCCTGTTGTTCCTCTTGCAGATGTAGGTAGCCACACAGAGTCTTCGACGGTTCGCTAGGGTCCCGCTGGCAATTTTTTGGTGTTTGTATAGTATACGAGCCCTGTCTGAAAGTGATGGAAGAAGAAGATCGTATTACAGCGCCGGCCGCTCCCGTAGCTCCGAATAAGCAGAAGGATCCTAAGAAGGTCGCGGCTGGCCGAGCCCTCGCGGCTAGGAACAAAGAAGCTCGACAAGCTCTGGCTCGAGAGCGGGCTCGCGAGAGCCACGAAGAACCACACCGAGCTACGACAAGCTGGAATTGGGGGCTCCTGATTGCCGCAGGGAGCCTCTTTGCCAGTCTGTATAGCCTGTATCTAGCGCATCTCAATCGCAGGGAGCCGCAGCAGCCGAAGCGTACTCACCCGCCACCCGAGCCTGCGCGGCCTCGCGAAATTATGGAATAGATTTTTGTATTGTATAGACGCTTTTCCATGGACAACATAGTCGTAAACACTGTTGTCGAAGCGGCAACTCTGACAGGCATTGCTGCAGGTATTGGTTGGGTGGGAAAAAAAGTTCTCAAAACACCTATGATCTCGGACCCTTCCTCGTCGATTGAAAACTACGCGAAGTGGGTTGCAGCTCTCTCGGGAGCCGTCGCCGCCAGACAATATTTAGTCGATAAAAAGATAATCCCAGCTGAGTAGAGATGGCAACCATAGCAGTTATGCTGGGTGGGGCTATCCTGAACGCTACGGCCTTCGTAGGTGGGTCGTATCTCGCTCGGGCGCTTTCTGGGAAGAGCCCTGATGCAATGGCGGCTGAGCGAAAGCGCCACGACAAAGCCTTGGAGAAGTACCAGGCTGACTGGGCTGCCTGGCAGAAAAACCGCGAAAAGCTGGCTGATTGGGAAGCAGAGCAGGATCGCCTGCGAAATCGCGCTGACCAAGACACAGCTGCAACGAACCGCGCCTTAGATCTTTACGCCCAAACCCATCCTCGCCCCGCGGATACCGACGCCCCGCAATGGAGCGATTATTACCGTCCTTCGAGTTCCCAGCGAACGGGTGAACTGGCCTATGTAGGGGGTGGGATGCTCGCCATTGGATATGCTGCTAGTCGATGGTTGTGAGACACAATAGCTTTTTTTCGCGATGGAACTATAGACCAATGGAAAAGAAGCTGTCCGATATCTACTACAGCCCCCAAGGGTATTGGAAGGGGTTCGCCGCCTCTAAGAAGTTGGCGGACGCGGCTGGCGTCTCGGAAAATGCCGCCCTGGCGTGGCTAGAAAAACAGGCAATGTGGCAGATCTACCTCCCACCCCCACAACGCATACCAAGACCGAGGTTCAATGTCTCAACACCAAACGAGGTTCATCAGGCCGATCTTCTATTTCTACCGCATGACCGACCTGGACGGGGGCGGAAGCTTTACAAGTATGCGCTCACTGTGGTCGATGTTGCCTCGCGCTACAAGGAGGCCGAGCCTTTGGCTTCAAAGGAAGCGAGAGAAGTCGCGGGGGCTTTAGAGCCCATCTACAAGCGAAGCCCTCTCTCCTGGCCTAAGCTTCTACAAGTCGATCCAGGAAAAGAGTTCATGGGTGCTGTCTTGCCGCTACTAGCTCGTCACAATACCGAAGTTCGGCGTGGCCGCGTGGATATCCACCGAGACCAAGCGATCGTTGAGAGGTTCAACAGGACTCTAGCCGAGCGGTTGTTCGGTTACCAGTACGCCCAGGAGATGCTTCTTCGCGAAGGAGAAAGATCGGTTGAATGGGTGGCTCGGTTGCCTGCTGTTGTCGCGACTTTGAACAACGAACCAACGCGGTTGATCGGGAAAAAACCGCAGGATGCCATCGAAGCCAAATCGGTGGCGCAAAAACCTTCCTCTGTTGTACCGGGGAGAGCGGTTGGTTTGGAGGAGGAGAGACTTTCGTCTGACGCCGACTTACGGTATTTATACCGGCCGGGTGAGCAGGAGGGCGGGCGAAGACGCGCAACGGACCCAATTTGGAGTCTTGAGGTTCTCGAGCAAGAGCGCGCTGTCATTCGACCGGGCGAACCTGTGGTCTACTATCTCAGAGACGGCCCCAAACGAAGCTTCGTCTGCGAAGAGCTGCAGGTGGTGCCGTGGAATACAGAATTACCCCCGAAAGGCGTACTCAAGGGGTTCGGTGTGAATCCCGTTGGGTAGCACCCGTCTCTTGTCGTAGTAGGCGGAAAGCCCTAATTTCTCCTGATGGTAGGTTGTCATCTTCCCTTTCTCCATTCGGAAGCCCCGGTTTTCTGCTCGGTCGAGTGCTCCATACAGGGCTGCTTTGTAGCGCCCCCAAGTCAAGTCGTTGTCTTTTTTCGACATCCCCTTCGCCGAGGTTTTACTTTTTCCTTCGCTGTCGACGTAGCACGCCTTGCTGCAGAGCGCTATCGCCCGGGTGCCCTCGAACTCGAGCTTGAACAGGCCCGGCGTCCGTCCGCTCCACTTATCCCAAGCCAGCCATTGCTTTTTGCAGCCCTCGAATTCTGGCCGTAGCTCTGGGCGAACGACTTCATCTAAGCTGGCCGCGGAGATACCCATGTACAAGCTGTCCGTATCCATCTGTAGGAGCTTGAAGTCTTTCCGATCGACAAAATAGTCGAGGAAATCGAAATAGAACTCTAGCATCCGCAACTTAGCGAGCTGGTACACCGTGATCCCGATTTGAAACGGGCGGGTGATTTCTATCTTCTGCTTCCTCCTGTGGAGCTCAGTGGCGGAACCTATTTCGTTGAGGTCCTCAAACCAGGCAGAACGGAGAGCACGATCGACCACCGCTTCGCCGTTCGTGTAGGAGACAAGCGTCTGCCGCTCCAGCGCTTCTATGAATTTGCCGTAGCAGCTATTCCCCAACAGTTTGAAGAGGTCGGCGAATAGTGCTTTGTCCTTGTTGGTATCTCCTTCGCGGCGGGCTTCGGTGACTCGGTCAACAAACCAGCCGAAGATCTTTTTGGGGTTGTAATCTATAGTTCTGTAGACCGCGGTTACAACCATCCCGTGGGCGAGATACCAGCGAAGCAACGGGGCGTACAACAGGATCTTCTTCGCAGAAAGCGCCCCGACCAGCTTTGCATCTGTTGAGCGGGTTCGTCCTGTGCGCTCGAGATAGTCAACATCTCTTGGGGGACCGCTTCGTCGGGAATCGCCTTGCTTAAGAAGAGCGGGGGCATTTCTTCGAACTTTGGCCAGAGGTACTCGGGGACCTCGATGTCAACCTCGGCGAACCCGAACCACCTTCCTTCTTGTAGATCCGCCACGAACCCGTCGACATCGTCCGGCCTACCACAGTGGATCACCGTCCCCTTCCCGCAGGGAATCGGGGCAGCCATGGTGGAGAGATAAAGCGCGTTGGCGTCGTAACCGAGGATGCGCTGACAAGGACGCGGCTCGCTATACTGGTGGGAACGGATCGCCGAGACCCCCGCTTCGTGGTACCTCGTAAACACGATCGAGGGCCCGCCTGTGACATTGGCTTTAAGCATTTCGTACGCTTCGTTGTTGGGGGCGAACAGCTCAGGTGGATTAGCGGCTTTTAGCGTTCCTCGAAGGACAAACCTCATCGAGACTCCAGGAAGGCTCACCGCATCTTTGAAGATGTCGATGTCATATGCGGCGTAGAAGTCCCGCATCTTCTGCAGCGCTTCAACAAACGGTCCGACGTCGAGGTTGTTGTAGTATCGCAACCAATCTGCGAAGGTTTCCATCCCCTTCTCCCGGAATACCCGCTTACAATCTCGATATTCGGAAAGGGAAAGTAGATATTTTCCTTTTAGTTTCGAATACCAGACGGAATAGTCCGGTAGGTCGGGAAAGTCGAGCTTGTCAGGACTATCAAACCAGTCATACGGGAACCACGACTTCGCGAGGGTACACCCATAGGCTTTGACCCAGGCGTCGTAGGTTTTCCCAGGACCTATATAGTTCACAACGTCCAGGAATTTCAACCCTGGAGTCGTAATGAACATAATCTGGTTCGCTTTGCAGCCCACTTTGATTGACTGGTCGGTCGTCTTACAAAGCTCTTCGACGAAGTAGTTCCGGATGAGGTTGAGATCGTACTTACCCGAATTGAAACCAAGCACAGGGACTTGATCACACCACTCTTCGATCGCTAGCCGAACCTTTTTTGGTACGAGATCGAGGGTGTCGGGCAGGAACCTCGCGCGAACGTCTTCTCGTATCCTAGCAGCTCGACGTTCTAGCGTTCGAATGAACTCCTCGATCAACAACTTCGGATCTCGTACGCATAGGTGTTCGGGAGTCGGATCCAAAGTGTCGCTGATCGAAACCGAGATAGGAATCTGTGTTCCCTCTAAGGACAGGTCTTCTGTAGGACGACAAGTGCTGGTCTTGTCGAGGTAACTCTCAAAGTCGAACACGATCGCGTGGGGGAAAGTTATCGTCTTTGGGTCGGGGATGCGATCTTTTCTCCAAGGTTTTGGCTCCTCGTGCTGCCACCTAACCACAAGACGAAACCCGGCAGCGCGGATTTTGGCTTCCCGCTCGAGCGTCTGTTGGTATGCCATTTCACGCGTAACCGGGCTGCCCTTTTTCTTGGAGAGATTTTAAAGTATCTCCTGGCGTTGCTTCGGCGATGGGAAACAGATTTTGCACCCATGCCATAGGCACCCGTTGAATTGGAAGACGAGCTTTGAGATGGGATCATAACCGTCTACGGCGAAACCTTCTATCACTCGCTCACCTCCATGTCCACATAGCTGGTGATGGATATGGATCCCTCTGGTGCGGGCTTCATACTCGAGCCATTGGACGGCTTGGACGCTATCCCGTTTTTGTGGGTAGAAGACCTTCTCAAAGGCCGATGGTGGAGCTTCCACTTTCTCTCCTTTGCAGACAACTTTTGTTTCACCTTGGGTGCAACGGGCGGTGTGGCGATAAAGGTTGTTGATCCTTGTAAACCTTGCCTTGCACTCCCCACACACGTATACACTCGCGAGTTTCTGGATGTCGCAAATTAGAAACGCGTGTCTCTCGTAAACGCCGATCGTCATTGGTGGAGTACCTACTTTTTCATAGTGAGCGGGTTGTCTCCGATGCAGCCAATCTCCAGACTCTGTCGGTTCGTATACCCGGATCCCGAATTTGAAGTGCTGCTCTACTTTCCGCAGTTCGTCCTGAGAAATCCCTGGGCAAGCCTCGGGCGAGTGGTACATCTCTCTCGCAAGAGCTCGAGCTTGGCTGGTACAACGATCCACGCGCGCGCCACAATGGACCGCTATACACCGAAAGAGGCAAAGGTTATCTCCATACGTGTCCAAGGAGTACATCCCAGGCTTTCTCCTCAACCAATCTGGTAGTGGACCTGTGGCCAACAGAGGCGCCTGCCGAACAACTATAACTTTTACTTCCACATAGATAAAACGAATGAAGGTCCACTTGGTGCTAGGTCGCTCGATTTGGTCCCTTGACAAGCGCTTCTCGTCTTCCGCCTGCACCCACTCTCTAGCTTCTGACTCAAGCCGTTGGATCAAAGGACTCTTTTTCGAAGTTTTTCTCCACAACATAATTTTTCCCGTTTCGATATACCTTAGTCGATAGGTGTAACTGTATATCAGAAAGAAGCTGGTCTCGACCTTCTCGTAGAGCTTATCCATAATCCGAGCCACCAAAGGACCGTCCACGTCTCGGTAGAAAAACCACTTCCAGAAACGGCGCCCTCGTTCTTCACCTTCTCTCTCTCCATCCAACTCCTTAAGTATACGTGTGCCTTCTCGCACGATAGAGGCTACTAGTCGTCGTTTTCCAATCCTTCGACGCGCTTTTGCCCTCTTTGTGGCGGTAGACCTCTTTCGGACACCCTCTGCTAGGAGAGCGGTGTCGACCTCTGCCTCGAGTTGAAGGATTTCACGAGCCCACTGTGGGTCCTCTATAGCCCCGCTAAGAATAGCAGGATATCTACCCGTCTGTAGCGCACGCCAAAGTCGGTTCGTCCACTCCGCGGCGCGTGCCTCCTCGATCACTCGTTGGAGGTCAGCTTTTCGCATCTTCGAACCTACAGGTAGTCCATAGCTTCGTGCCAAAGAGCGTAATTCTTTGACAGTGGGCATTTCTATATATAACACTGCTTCTCTCTAAATATGTGTCGCCACTATGTTGCACACGACGCACCAACGTTTTTCCGAAGATTTATAGTATGCATATTTGTCTAAATTGAAATGGCTCATTAATTATCGGAAAACACTCGGAAAATCTTCGGGTCATCTTCGGGTCATCTTCGGGTCATCTTCGAAACTCGGAAAATTCTCTTAAAATCCAAATTGGAACCCCTTCCTTTTATACTTGGGGGCCTTTACACGCTGAAAAACAGCTTCTAACTCAAGTGGTATTTGAATGGCTCCTTCTATACTACTGTTTGGGTTTGGTTTCTCATCTTAAATAGAAAAAAAGATCCATATTACTCACAAGTCACTCTTCCACATTTTGTGCGTCAGATCCTTGGGCTGACGGAGAATTGTGTCGCCTATAAAGAATTGCATAAGCAGTATTTTTCTTGCAGTTTAGAGCAATTTCAATCCACAATTCCTGGAATGTTCACGCAACAATGACTTGTTAGCTTTAAGATTACCTTAGTTTGGGTCTGCTTTCTCATCGTAAATAGAAAAAAAGGTCCATACCACTCGCAAGTCACTCTTCCACATTTTGTGCATCAGATCCTTGTACTAGCAAAAACACGGCCTGATCGATCGATTGAATATATTGTGAATATTTTGCGGCGATGTGCGAGTGATTGTTTGCCAAACACAGATTTCATTTATCGCCAAGGGTGGAACTGAATCCCAGGAACTGAATTAAGTATTCAGTTATATAATATAATTAACATACTAGTGAAACAACTTGACATGGCAACGGCAGCGATTCTATGGCGCAATAATAGGTTCTGCACGTAATATGCATTTTCTAGAGAAGGCCGATATCCTTTAAAACATCGTCTAAGACTAAACCAGTTGTCTCCTGAAGTAGTATGTAAGCGTGTTTATAAGTAGATTTTTAGCTTATTTTAAATTTTGACCGGAAAATCTCTGTTCTTTTTTTAGCTTACGGTTTTTTTAGCTTATTTTTTAAATTTGACAGAAAAATCTCTGTCCTTTTTTAGCTTACGGTTATTTTAAATTTATCAGAAAAATAAACAGAGATTTTTTCAGATTATAAAATAAAAATGATATTTAAAAGATTAGAAAAATACCCATAGAAAGTAATTATGGATCAATTAAATAATTTATGTTTGTATGAACTAAAAAGAATTGCAAGAGAGTTAAAAACGAAAGGAAGATCAAAAATGGGTAGAATGGATTTAATTAATGAGTTTAAAAAATATAAAGAGGAGGAGATTATTGATTTAATTGAAAAAGTTACTATTACTAATAGCGATTATATTTGTATTCATGGGAAAATTAAATATTTTTGCAAAGAATGCGGTGGATCACAAATATGTAAACATGATAGAATTAAGTATGCTTGTAAAAAATGTAAAGGATCAATGTATTGTATGCATAATAAGCAAAAACAAAAGTGTAAAGAATGTGGTGGATCACAAATATGCATACATAATAAACAACAACAACAATGTAAAGAATGTGGAGGATCACAAATATGCGAACACATGAAACAAAAAGCCTCTTGTAAGGAATGTCGTATAAATTTAATTTATGATTTAAGAATTAGAAAAAATTGTAAAATAAAATGAAAATAATAGTAAAAGATGGAAAAACTTCTATGAGTTTTGAATATTATAATGAAAAAAAACTTGGTGTTAATGATTTTTTAGATTCAATTAAGGAAGATTTATTAAAACATATATCAAATATTAGAGGTTTTATTGATGAAAATTATGAATATTATAACTATTTTGGGTATGATGAAGATTCCGAAGGGGTTGAATTTGGAATTTGGCATGATTATAATGAAGAGTATTTTTATTTTTCTATTTTTGGTATAATGGGTTTATATTTAGATGGTATATCTAATAATGAGTTTGTTAGTGATTTAATATATTATGCTAATAGAGAAAAAGATGATAAGATGAAATATAATATTAATAATTTTATTATTGATTCAATTTGGATTTCTATAAATGTAAATGCTGATAAGTTGAAACATAAACATAAATTTTATAAAAAATTATATGACGAATTAATGCCTATAGCATGGCACCCATCTAGATATTTAGATTGGTGTATTGGTGTTGAGGAATTAAAGTTTTTGGAAGAAGAGGTATTTGGTGAAGAAGATTGATGTTATATAACCCAATAAATGGTTACATAACAAAAATTTATTTAAATCTTAAACTAAAAGTTACAGATTCTCCTTTTAGATCAAACTTTTTCCAATCAGAGTCTAAAATGGTTAAATCAAAGTGATTAATCAAGTTATCATATTTTCTAATTGGAATAGATGGATAATCTTTTGATGGAATGTTTGCTAGCAATTGGGATGGTTGTATTTTTACATTTTTACCTTTATTCGTGTATGACATTCTATTATCAACTATGCTGCATAAAAGTCTTAAAGGTTCTTTTATAGTTATATCTATTTGACTTATTTTAAATAAAACCTCTGGCAGCCCTAAAGAATTTTGCAAACCCTGGGTAAATTTAATGTTAATTGATTTATTGTTGATTATGTAAGCAAAATTATCTCCGATAATCATTGTTATATTTTTACCCTTTTCGCTGAGCTCAATTAATATTTTTATATCATTTATGGAATATGTTCCTGGATTAAATATTACTAAAGATTTATCTTGTTCATCAGTTATTTTTTCTTGATTCTTTAAAGTTATTGGTCTTTTTGTTTTAATATTACAATCTAAAAGTTGTAATTCACTAACGTATCCCATTGGAGGGTCTAAATAAACCCTAGTTTCTGAATTATACATTGTAATGCTAAACATTTTTCATTTAGAAGGTATATGTTTAGATTAATTTTTATCGAAATAAAAACCAAGATAATAATCCTCCAGCAAATATTAAAACAATAAGAGTATTTTGATGGGAAGATGTTTCTATATCATCTGTTTTGTTTGATTCATCGCTATTTTTTAATTTGGGATTTATATTTTTTCTTGGTTGAGCATTAGTATTAAATAAAACCTTTGATGTTCCTAAACTATGAGTTATTCCAACATTTTTTGTTTCAATGTTTAATGAATTATTTACCCCAAATTTCATATTTTCTGTTGCTATTTTCAGATTATTATTGTATCCAATAACGCTTTCTGTATTTATAATTAAATTGCTTGGCATCAACAAAACATCAGGAGCTATAGCCAAATCAAGCCGTACTTTTGATTCTTGAACTGCCATTTGATATCTTTGATTTGAATTTGCGATATCATTTTCAATCACAGAGCTTTCAAATAAATCTATAAATTCTTGCTGAGTTTCAAATGCTCTTCCTCCATTACCAATAATTGAATTCCTAGTATTAACTTGGGCTCCCAAAACGCAATAAACAAAAGCTTCAACCGATCTATTTATTCTTCCTAATCCAGCATTTGTTAATCCATATCCAGATTCTGGTATAAACCATGCATATTGAAAATCAACAAAATAATCATTTCGAAGCATAGATATTAAATTCCCATCTATTTTTTTACCCCCATCATCGGAAAATCTATTTGAACCGCTTGGCCAAATATTTGCATCAGGATCGTAGCTCCTTATAATTCTGACATCTTGATTTCCACCACCTATTGCTTGCCCACTAGCGCTTCCAGGAACGCTTCCGGAAGGAACGTATCCTTTTCCATAATCAATGAATACATCTCCAACACCGTGATTTGCTCCTCCTTTCCATCTAAAATCAGCCAAAGGTTTATTTAATCCTCTATAATCTTGATTATTTCTTAAGCCAAATTCTGCGCATAAACGATTATAAGCATTTTTGTTGTATGGATTATTTTTTAAAGAAAAAGTTTGTTCGCCGGGTAATGGTACAGATAATTCATATAATATTCTTCTTATTGTAAAGTAAATGTGAAATATAAAAAAACTTCTAATAACTTTGGGGTAATTTAAACTATCATTTAAACTTACACCGCATCCTGATGTTGCACACCAAACAGCCATGTTTAACTGTTGTGGCCAGTGATTAATATTTGGTTTATTCAACCAAGCTCTAGCTTCTTTACCGCTAGTAAGTCCTACAGTCTGATTTTTAAATACATTTTTCATGGGGGAAATGAAGCTGTCTTTATCTGAAACATATATATTTAAAATAGTTAACATTTTTGTTACATTTTTTGCAGATTCATCGAATTTAATACCGGGTATTGGATATGTTTTGTTTGTAGATGATAAACTTTCTGGAAAGGAACTATTTTCTAACCCTAAATCTTTCCATAATAATGTTTTCAAATTAGTAGGAAGATCATCGGTCCATGTTTTTCCAGAAGGATCATCATAAGACATTACAGTCATTCCATTAACTTTCCATTTAATATATCCACCATACGAATCATTCACAAATGTAAATTTATTGAGGTTCGCGTTTGGGTAACGATTTTTGAAATCATCCAATAACATCTTATTCTTTGTGTTTCAAATAATGTGATCTTTAGACCTTTTAAGAATAAGATGTAAATTCAATTAATACCCGCAAAACAATTACAACCAACTTCAGTTCTCTCATATGAAATTTTTAATGACCTCCGGTAAGTTCTTTTAATAGATCTTCGCGAACTTCCCTCCTTATCATGGACATATCCAAGTTTTTTTCTGCTTTTTCCCTAAATTTTTGTCGTATTTCAAGTTTTAGTTTTTGAAACTTTTCCAACTCTGCTAAAATTATAGAAAATTCTTGATCGGATATAACATTATCTTTCAAAGCTTTTGAAACTAAATCGTTAATTGTGTTTAATTTTGATTTTGCAATTGCAGAGGTTTGTTCGTGTTTACTAACTTTACCAGAAAGTTTTTTAGAAGCAATACCAAATCCAACCGACAACCCACCAAAAAAACCACCAACAACCCCCAAAGGCACACCAACAATAGCACCAAAACCCGTGAGGGAAGTTCCTAAACCGCTTGCTGATAGAATAACTGAAATCAAACCACCAGAAACACTAATTTTTGTACATATTCCTCTCGCCCTATTATATTTTTTCCTTACTTCTTCGTAATGTTTAATTTCTTTCTCAAGATTTTGTAATACTTCGCTTGATTTTTGTAGTCTGAAATTAATAGGATCTGGATTATTAGGTAATACAGGGTAAATTCTATTGTATTCATCCATATTGTATTTTACTACTCAACATGATATCTTTAGATCTACTTTCTCTTCTTTTTTATGCTTTCCACAAAATATAAAACCACAGCCATTATCAAAAGCCAAGCATTCTCACCTAAAAATCCAATAACCTGCCCAGCTGTTTTGAATAGAAAGCTAACTATTGCGCCAACCATTCCTGGTAATATTTCACCAAGTTTTTTACCTATAGTTTTCAATCCATTACCTACACCTCTTCCTAATGTTGATAAACCTTTAGAAAGATTAGAAACTATAACCCCAATGATGACGCCTACAGCACTTAGAACAGCAAAAACTGTAAAACCATACTTTTTGAATATATACTTTACCCGCTCTCGTAATGGTAAATTTTTAAGTATTTCATCTTTTCGCCCATCTATAACTGATAATTGTTCTTCGATTGAAATTGTTTTATTTCTAATTTGTTCTCTTAATTTATCAACCTCAGATTTTAATCTCTCATTGCTTTGTTCTAACTTTGTTGAATTTGATTTTCCCTTCTTATATTTGTCTATTTCTTCTTTGTATAATTTTGTTTCTTCCAAAAGTTTCTCTGCTTGTATTTTTAATTCTATATTCTGTTTAACGGTTTGATCGAAAAGACTTTTATTTTCTGCTTTTTCCACCTGTTGTTTCTCAATGAATTCCCTAAGTTCTTTTTCTCTTTTCTCATATCCACTAATCTCCTCCGTTCTTGTTGCTAAAAGTGAATCTATTCCTTGTACTGCAGAAAGTAATTCATTATGTTTTTCTTTTTCTTCATTAAATTGTGATATGGCATCATTATATTTATCTAACATTGTTTCATAATCTGCACCTAGAGCTTTTCTCATTGTTTTTGGTAAATCTTCAAGCATAAGAACTTTATCTTTAGTAAGTACGACATGTGGTGCAGAACCCTTCCTATTACTAAATTCTGCTAATATACTGCCATCTTCTCCATATGTTACATTAAATGTCACATCATTAGGATTGTAAGTTGGCATATAACGTTTGAGTTCTTGACCCGCTTCTCGCCTTCTGTCATATTTCTCATCTCTTTCTACAATATTTGGCGTTTTTTTCTCTTCATCTTTTATTTGCCATTGAAGTCGTTTTCTTTCTGCCATATATTCTGAGTAACCAAGATATCCTTGATCAACAGATGTAGATGTGTTTGGGCTTTGGTAAAATGTATTATCCCCATCATCATTATCATCATCTTTTGGTAAATCTTCTAATGGTATATCTTTTTCCATGACTTTTTTTACTCATCAGTAATAAATCTTTAGACCCCTTAGAGTCGATGAAAAAGTAAAACTTGATTTAAAGATTAAAAAAAATATATAAAAATAAAATGATGAACGAAACTACACAATTAATAGATGTTAATAGTTATATTCCCCAAGTAAGTATGATTTTTTCTAAACCAATTGTTGGTGAAATTCCAGGAACAAAACCAAAGGTTGAATTCAAAAGAATTAAAATTTTTACAAAAAATGATGATGGAACAGAAGGAGAACTTGTTATTCCAACCGGTAATTTATATTCTTTTGGTGTTTCTACAAACACAAATCAACAAACAGGTGCAATTTCAGGATATGTGTTTCCATTATGTTTATGGAGTGGAAGCAGTCCAACACCAGAAGAAGAAAAATGGATTGATTTATTCAATGACATAGTTGACAATTGCATTGATCATTTGATTATTAATAGAGCAAAAATTGGTAAATTTGAGTTGGAAAGAAATGAGCTTGAAAAACAAAAAGGAGGTTTAAATCCTCTATATTGGAAGTTGGAAAAATCTTCAATGACTAGAGTTCCAGATAGAGGTCCAACTTTATATGCAAAATTAATTTGGGATAAAAAACAAGACCAAATTTTAACCAAGTTTTATAACTCTAAAAATGATAAGTTAATTGATCCATTAAAATTATTAAATAAAGGTTGTCGCGTTGAAGAAGGTGTAATAAAAATTGAATCAATATTTATTGGTTCTTGTATTGCGCTTCAAGTAAAACTTTATGAAGCAGTTATAGAACCAAACAAAGAAATGAAAAGATTAACTAAATTTAGATACTTAACTATTTCAGATAGTAAATCTGCGGCTGAAGAAATGGATGAAGATTCTGATGATGGGAGTCTCATGTAAACCATAATAAATATACTTGTGTTATATAACCAAATTACTGGTTACATAACAAATAATAATTTATAAAAATTTACTAACTGCATAACCTAAACCCAACATTCCAGCTCCAACATATACCATTTCTCCTGTTTTTTGTTCATCGCTTGGTTTGTAATAATCAGAAAATTTAGGTTCGGTCATTTGCCAGTACAATTCAAAAGCTTGGTTTGTAGTCGAAATATTTTTTGATGCTTGATATTTTTCATCTTTTTTCTTCATTTTCCAATCAATCATTTTTTGTCTTTTTTCCTGATATTCTGCGTAATCTCTTTGATATTTTTCTAATGCTTTATCGTGTCGTATTTTTTCTGCATCTACATTATGTCCCGAGAGAGATTTTGCAAGATAATTTCCGCCAACAAATGCTGTTGCATTCAATATAGCCCCACCAATCATCATCGCTATTGCTGCCATTTTATTTTGGTAAAATCTTTTGATCCTCTAAATAAGTTTTTAGATACATACTTCCGGATAATACAGCCACCCATTTTGCATAATTTGTAATACTTGAGGATGGGTCATTCAAAAATGATTCTTTCATTACCTTTTTAGCTACATACCCAACTCCAGCCCCTAATCCGATAAGTACCGCTGAATCAGTTACAGTTTTCACAAGTTTGTTTTCGTTTGACATGATTTTTTTACTACATCAGTAAGAAACTTTTAAATAACTTTATGTAGTAAAAAATAATTTATAATTACAGCATTCCAATTTTTGGTCTATCTATCGGTTGTGGTTGTGTTGGAACTTGCGATAAATCAGGTATCCTATTTTTATATTCAGTGTATCCAGCTCTAGCTTTTTCCTGATATCTCATAAAAAGATCAAATGCTGTAAACCCTAATCCAACAACAGATAAAACAGTAGTAAAAGATAACTCTGGCAGCCATGATTTCGCTTCGCGGTGATTTGATTCACTATCTGTATTTTCATTTTTTTGCTCCGCATCACGTTTCATTTCCCTAGCTAATGCTTCTTTTGCTTTTTTATTATATTCTGCTAATTTTTTACCAGCTGCTACTTTTTTAGGATCTTTCTCCCTCTTTTTCGAATCTTTATTTTCAGGTGCGGGATCTGCCGTAATTTGTTCAATTTCTACTTCAGATTGTTCAGACATTGTTATTTAGATGTTAAAAATAAGTTTTTAGATCTGTTTAATATACAGTATCAATACCTTCATTAGATTGCTTAGTTTCCTGATCAGTTGTGTTAGAATTTACTGAAAATTGTTGGTTTTTGTTGAATTTAACGTGTTTAGCAACCTGAAATAACCCGCTAGCAAGTGCAGTCAATCTACCTCCTTTTAATGCTAATAACCCCACAATGTTTGTTAATTCACGATTAACCAAATCATCATTCTTCAAATCATTACAAAGCGATTCTATATCATCAACCGGAACTAAATATGAAATAACTTTTGAAACAAATTGAAGGGATGAATCTACCAACCCACCGTTAATTTTCTTACCCATTACTGTTTGATAACGATTAAAATATTTTTCTACATCTTTTTCCGATAATTTTTTTATATCACCCAAGCTCATTTCAACCCCCATATATTCTTTTGTTGTCCCAAGCACTGCGAGAATGGCTAGTGATTCTTGTTTGATTTCAAGATCCTCACTTTGATTGGTATCATTTTTTACCCCAGTTTTTTCTTCAATGTAATCTTCAACGTTTGTCATCTTTGTTAAATCACTTCGGGAATCTCTAAATAACAATTAAATGGATAGCGCAAACTCAAACATAGCCTAGAATATTTTTCTGTTTTTAGTAGTTGTACAAACTTTTTACCTAATTCATAATCCAAATCACCACCATAATCTTCGAAAAACATTTTCATGCCTTTCTGAGATGGGTTATGAAAAGTAACAACGCAAGCCACATTTTCCCGAAATGGTTTTGCTATTGATGTTAATTGTTGAGTTAGAACCCACATTGATAATCCGTGATGTCTTCCGGAGAATGCTAAATCTATAAACTTATTAGATCTTTTCTTAAGATCAGTGGATACAGCGCAATCATCTAAAATTATTAATGTATTTGTACCAGAGAATAAAGTTTGACAATCATTTAACAATTCATTAATCTCATCTACATTACTTGCATCGGGTGATAATACAAAGAATCTCTTGTCCCCGCGAGCAAAATTATGATATGTTTTATTTTTAGAATAAGTTGGACAAATTAAAACAATATATTCAAAAACTTTTCGGAAAGGACCTCGGAGCTGTTCAATTAGATACTTTGTTTTCCCACAATTTGTTGGTCCAGTTATGATACAATGGAATGGTATTTTATCTCGTAAATCTTCCATATTTTTGTATCATAACATTATGTTTTTAGATTCTCAGTACTTAATTGATCTCAAACTTGAATTCATTATTTCCATCATTGCATCGGCTACAACAAACATATGACAAGTTATTACTACTGAGCTTGATGAGCCACTTTTCTTCCTTTTAATTTCTATTTTTACTCCATCATGTGTATTATTTAGAGCTAGTCCTCCACCATGAATATCATTATCGGGGTGAGTTCTTGTATCAACCCAAAGAGCAAACTTATTTGTATAAAAATCACCTTCTTTTAAATTATACTCTACTATTTTTGGGAATCGTTTTTTAACAGATTCCCAAAGATCTGATATAATCATACCTTTAGAGTATATTCTATTTGGCACACCATCAACATCAATATTAACAGAAGTTATTCCGGGGTAAAAAAAATTTTCTGAATCTCTTGCACCTCCGGCATATGGAGCAATAAACAAAAATAATATTCCACTCATTGATCTTCTAGGTAAATTAACATGTTGATTAATAACTTCATCAGCTCCAGTTAAAAATGTAAAAGTTTTGTGTAAAGTAACATTTTCATAAAAGAATCCTTTACCAATTTGATAAGTTGATTGGGCTTCTCTAGCTAAATATTCGCTTGAAATTGATGAATATTCTAACTCTAAGTTTTTGATTGAATATTTTGGTGTTTTAGTTGTATCAGAATAAACAACAATATCAGAAACTGGGGCTAATGTAATCTCAAATATTAAATGATTTTCTAATGCTTTTGGATAAAAAACCCCATGATCTTTTAAAATGGGGTGATTTATTGGTATTCTATACTTTGTATTATGTACTACAGCAAGAGATACTTCTTTTAAATCAGAATCATCCTTATCACCCGCATTTGTTCTAAGTTTTCTAATATTTGGAGAAGAAATACCTTGTTTTAATCTATCTTTTCTATCTTCTTTGGTTAAGAATAAATCATGATATGTTTGAAATAGATCATATCTTTGAGTATCCTGCAATGTTTCACCTCCAAAAAGAACTTTTAGTCTGGATACAAGATTAGCCGCCAAATTATTAACAAATGTATTATTTGCATGACCTTCAACATCCAAATCAAACAAAAGAGATACACTTCCAGGTACAATCACTAAATTCTCAGAAAGTTTTGGAATATTTATGTATAATGTTTCTCCTGGGCTGGCTGATGATGGGTTTAGAGTAATTCTATTTAATGTTGATTCTGCTTTCAAACCAAATGGTTCTTTTGGAATTCTGTTTGGATTAATTTTTTCAGACGTCATAATTGATTTATAAGATACTTTGGCTAACCTTTAAACCCCTTTGCACTATTATTCTTTAATTTTTCAATATGTTTTAATAAAACTTCTCTCGCCTCGGGAATTAAAATCATAATATTAAAAATTTTATCACCATCTTCCATATATAGAATCTTTTTTCTAATAATTTTTTTCATAAGATTAATTTGATATTCGCTAAAAATTTTTTTTTCTTCCTCCACCATTTTAATTTATAAAATACTTTGTTAATTTTTAAATGATGTCAAAAATATATTATTCGGCTGAAGGGTATTGGAAAGGATATTCCGCGATTCCTAAATTAGCTGAGAAGGCGAAAGTAAGTGAAAATGAGGCAAAACGGTGGTTAGAGAAACAGGCAATATGGCAAATATATCTTCCAGCTCCAAAATATATACCTAGACCACACTGGACTGTGAATAAACCAAATCAGATTCACCAAGCAGATTTATTATTTTTACCGCATGATAGAGTTGGAAGAAAAACATATAAATATGCATTAGTTGTGGTTGATATCGCCTCGAGATATAAAGATGCTGAGCCATTAACCTCAAAAGAAAGTCGAGAAATATCAGAAGCTTTTACAAAAATATATTCTAGAAGATTGAAATACCCTAAAACATTAATGGTTGATCCTGGAAAAGAATTTATGGGTGAAGTTGGTAAACTCATGAATTACCATAATGTAAGAATACAAAGAAGTGAAGCTGGTAATCATAGAGCCCAAGCATTTGTAGAAAATGCAAACAAAATATTAGGAGAAAGAATATTTAGTCATCAATATTCACAGGAAATGATTAGTGATGGGCGATCTAGAGTATGGGCGAAAAGATTACCAGATATTTTGAAAACTTTGAATAATACAAAAACAAGAATAACCGGTAAAGAGCCTGATGAGGCTATAAAAATGAAAGAGCTCGATGTTGAAACTAAAAATTATAAGAGATCTGTTGGCCTTGATGAGGTTAGACTACCAATTGAAGTTAGGGTTAGATATTTATTATCTCCGGGTGAACTTGAGGGTGGTGAAAGAAGAAGAGCCACAGATCCTATTTGGAGTATAAAAGTTTATTATATTTCTGGAAGTAGAATTTCTCCTAATCAACCGGTTTTATACTTTTTACAAGATGGCCCAAGACGAGGTTTTGTAAGGGAAGAGTTACAAGTTATTCCGTATGATACAGAGTTACCCCCTAATTCTGTTTTGAAATGATCTAATACAATGGTTTTGTGTGAATTCCATCCTCATAAACCCGTCTTTTATCATAATATGCATTAAATGCTTTTTTATTTTGTGTATATGTCACAATTTGATTATCATTAACTCTAAATCCTGTATTTTGTGCCATATCATTTGCCCCTTTTAAAGCAGCCCAGTAACCATTCCAGTTTATTTCGTTTTGACTATGAATTGTGCCTTTAGCACTATACTTTGCTTTTCCTTTCTCATCCTCCGCATAATAACATTTTGAAGAAAGTGCAATCATTCGTATACCATCAAACTCTTTTTTGAACAAACCCGGAGTCTTGTCATGATATTTAGATGTTGACAGGAATTTTTCTTTTCCTCCATTAAAGTATTCTTTTTCCATTTCAGGTTTTATAATATTATCCAGCTTTTCAGACGAGATTGCCATGTACATAGAATCTGTATCCATTTGAATGAGCTCAAAATCCTTTCTATCAAAATATTTATCAAGAAAATCGTAATAAAATTCCAACATTCTTAATTTTGCTAGCTGATACACCGCTATGCCGCATTGATAGGGTCTATCTATTTTTATTAATCTTTTTCGTTTTACTATTTCATATGTTTCATTTATTTCTGTAAGATCTTCAAAGAAAGCAGATCTTAAGGCTTTTTCAACCTCTTCTTCATCCTGAGTATACCTTGTGTTCTTATGTTTTTCTTTATCTTCTATCATTTTTCCATAGAATGAATTCCCTTTCAGTTTATTAGTGTCGGCTAGTTCTTTACAGCCTTTATACTTTGGTTTTAGTTTTTCAATCAATACTTTAATGTCTTTGTTATCTTCAATAATTTTAAATATATCAGGGAATTGTTTTAATTCATTAGTAATTTTTACTACATCATCAATCTTGTTTTCATCAAAAGCTTTACTTAATTTTTCCAACATAACCTCTATATCACCATCTCTTCGCGCGTTTGAAACCTCTTTTGGGAACCATTCAAAGGGCCTTCCCGATTCATACTTTAAAATATTATGAATGTTTGTAATCTCCAAACCATGATTAAGATACCATTTTAATATAGGTGTATATAACAATATCTTTTTTGCCTTGGTAACACCAAGTAATTTTTTATTGTCTTTTAGATGTTTTCTACCTGTCGCTCTTTGATATTCTTTCATGTGCTCTGGTACTAAATATTCAGGAACGGCATCTACAATAAATAACGGAGAAAACTCTTCAAACTTTTCTTTTAGGTGATCAGGGGCATGGATATCAACTTGACAAAATCCGAAAAGATTACCATCAAGAATCTCTTTGCAAATCTTCTTAATAAATTTAGGATCTGATGGATTTTCAACCTCAATGCATTCTTCTTTTCCGCATGGCATTTCTTGTCCAGCACAGTATAGATATAAACCATTTGCGTCATAACCAGCAATTCGATCACAGTTTTTGGGAAATTTATATTTATGGGGGCGAATCTTTGTTTGATCTTTTTCTGAATATCGCGTAAATATAATACTAGGCCCTCCAACCATACCCGTTTTCAATAATTTATAAATCTTATTTTTATCGCATATTTTACAATCTTTCTTTATTTTGTAGCATTTTTTGCAAATCTTGTTATTACAACAACTATGAATACAGTATTCCCCAGGAGCGAATAATTCTGGATCACTTTTCTTTTTCATTTTTTGATATTTATTTAGAACATACCGCATTGAGACTCCTGGGATAGAAACTGCGTCTTTTAATATATCTATTTCGTCTGGATAATATAAACGCCTTGTTTTTTCTAAAGCTTCTTTGAAAGGTATAACATCGTTTAGGTTATACTCTCTCAACCAGTCCAGCATTGTAACACAGCCCCTCTTTTTGAATTCAAACAAATATTCTTCATATTCTTCTTTGGAAATGTTTTTCTTTTTCAAACTAGAGTAAAAATCTTCATGTTTCACCGGTCCAACATGAGAAAGCTTATCATAACTATCCAAAAATTCATACGGAAGTACAAGTTTTTTTGCTTCACAATTATTTGCTTTACACCACTTATCAAAAGAAAGTCCAGGTGCAAGGTAAGACATTACATCCAAGAATTTTAAATTAGGTGTTGATAAAAACATATACTTATTATCTTTCTTTGCAATAAAAATCTCCTTAGTTTGATTGGTCATGTGTTTTATAAAATGTCTTTTAATCAAATTGATATCATATTTTCCACTATTAAACCCAAAAACAGGTACTTGATTACACCATTCTTCATATTTTTCTAAAACATGTTTTTGTAAAGAATCTTGATCAGGAAGCGGGTATTCTTCTTTAACTTTTTCAACTATGATTTTTCTTATTTCCTCCAATTTTTCAACGAATTCTTTTATAAGCTCATCAGGATTTTGGTTGTAAAGAAAAACTCGTTTGTATGTTAAATTATCGATTATTGCAACACTAACTGGAATGTGTATATTTGAAAAAATTAAATCATCAGTAATATTTTTATCTTCTTTTTTTAATATTGACTCAAAATCGAAAATAATATTATATGGATATGGAAAAAATTTCTTTTTGAACCATATATTGAGTAATTCAGGATTTTCACACTCCCAAATTGATACTACATTATAACCTAAGCTTTTTATCTTCTTTTCTCTTTCAATAGTTTCATTATATTTAATTTTGTCGTTTGTTGAACACGGACACCCGTGCCATTTGCAACCATAAAACTCAAAAACAGTATTTGTCTCAGGCTCGTATCCATCAAACAAAATCTCATTCCCTCCTTCATCCCTATAACACCTTTCACCACCATGACCACAAAGCCCATGATGAATATGTTTACCTATAATTTTAGATTGGTTTTCTATCCACCTACACGCTTTATAACTAAATTGGATTTTACCCCCATAAAAAACATTGTCAGATTCATTCCTGATGTGTTTTATCTTTTCTCCTGTGCATAATATTTTTGTCTTTCCTCCTGTACATGTTTCATTAGTAAAATGCCTTTTTAAATCTTCATGTCTGGTAAATTTTTGTTTACATCCTTGGCATACCCAGTTTTCAGCAAGAAGGTTAAGATTTTTAATGAAAAAACCATGATTATTATAAAGACCTAAATTTAAAGTTGGTAAATTGTCTTTGAAATTGTTTTTTCCAAACACCAGTTTCCAAACTTTAAAATTTGTTATATCTTTCTGCTCGTAAGCCCTGATGTTTATGGAAAAAACCTTTGAAATTTTCTCAAAATCAACTAATTTTGTTGATCTAACATCTTCTTTTTTTAGTTTTTTGTTGTCATAAAAAGTTTTAGCTAAATTTAAAGCTTGTTTCTCTATGAATTTTTCAGGATTTTGTTTACCAGCAATAATATTCATGAGAATAGCTAAACACCTCCATACACATAGATTATCGTCTTTATCATCTACGGAATAAATACATCTTTTCTTTCGTAATTCATCAGGTAATCTTCCACACCCAACTAAAGGTTGTCTAGTGTTAATAACTTTTATTTGTACTTCTCTAAACTCAACTCCACCCTCATTAACACCTGGTTTATTAATTTTCTTTTCTGGGGGTAAATATGCCCTACTCCAAGCAGCTCCTTCTAAACTCAATCTCTCACCCTCACACCTTTCTATATAATCTTTTATTTCTGAAAGGGAATTAAAAGTTCCTCCACTTCTAAATGTGTGTACGTGATAAGCTATTTCCCCATTTCCTCTTTGAATCAAAGCAGTAAAACTGAAAACAATTCTTGCCCCCATTTCTATTTGGGGTTCCAATTCATTATAAATTGTTTCTGTTAAATCATTATTTAGATCCCTCCTAAATCTAATGATATTTCCATTTATTTCTTCGGTATTACGAATTGGGGGATCGTCTTCATTTTGAATTATTGAAAATATTTTAAGGACTATTGTTCTTTTCTTTTTAGTTTTTTCCTTCAATTCATCTCTCACACTATCAGATATAGTTACCTTTCTTTTTGTTTTAATTTTCCTATTATTATTAATTTTTATGATGTTTTCATTTGTTAATTCTTCAAGCTTTCTGAAAAACTCGTCTTTATCCATTACCCTAAATGAATAATTTCCCCAATTAAAATTTTGTTTTAATCGTTTTTTGGGTTTTATAAAAGTAGGTGCGAGTTTTCTTTTCCTTTTAGGTTTTGCACCTTCTTTTTCATAATTTCTTTCCATATTTTTCTCTTCTGTTTCATGCGTTTTAATTAACCTTTTTTTCCTTTTAGGTTTTGCACCTTCTTTTTCATAATTTCTTTCCTCTTCTGTTTCATGCGTTTTAATTGACGGGATTTCAATTATAAGTTCTGGTCTATTACCTAAAACTTCATTGAGTTGATTTCTGGTCATACTTTTATAATCTTCAATGCCAAAATCTCTTGCTACCGTTTTTAATTGTCTATCAGTAAGTATTTCTGACACGTTAATTCTTAAACCCGGTATATTATTCAAAGCCTCGATAAGTTGAGATCTAACCATTAAGTTGGTGTTTAAAACACCATTTTCCTTGGCTATTTTCTTTAATTGATGAACATTTAATTTATCCATAATTACTTTCTATAATTATTTTTTTCTAATCTTTTAAATATCATTTTTATTTTATAATCTGAAAAAATCTCTGTTTAATTTTCTGATAAATTTAAAATAACCGTAAGCTAAAAAAGGACAGAGATTTTTCTGTCAAATTTAAAAAATAAGCTAAAAAAACCGTAAGCTAAAAAAAGAACAGAGATTTTCCGGTCAAAATTTAAAATAAGCTAAAAATCTACTTATAAACACGCTTACATACTACTCCTGATCTATTTATGCAAATTTCCTTTGTGATAACGTGCCGTTAATTGTATTGTTTTGACCGTATTTCAAAACACTACAATCCTTTCACTTTTTGTGGTTACTCCGTCCTACGGAGTACCACTTTGTCATGGCGCTATGCGAGTCCGTCCGTAACAATAGAATGTGACGTCACAATAGGATGACGTCTCTGGCTTAAGGCCAAGGTCGGTGCGTGCAAATAAATGCATTTGTATGTCCTTTTAGATCGTTATTTCTTTTAATCGATTAAGGAAATCCTATTTCAGGTTTCTTCTGCCGGGTAATTGAAGAGAAAAATTATTTTTCAGATTTTTACAGACACGTGAAAACAGTTCTGAAACCAAGAGATATTATATAAAAGATATTACAAAAGTCTGGCATAATCCCTACTTTTAGTAGGTAATCTAATAAAGATTCAATATATTAAATTATACCCGATAATTTATTTCTTGAATTTTAGAGTTTAGAAAACAACAGAACGACGAACGCGAATAAAAAAAACATCGACATTCACTTCTACAAAAATTTGAAACGCATAATATGAATCAGGGTTCAAAATAAAATTTCGGATCTGGCCTAAATTTGTCGGCTTTTTATTTTCAAGGCTCATATTTTACCGGCTGTCAAGACTAGTAATGTTCTCACACTTTCCGCGACTACCTGTTGCCTAGCACGTGACCAAAATCTTTCTGAATGAAATTTCGCTTTCTTCCGTGGGAAACCTTGGGATCGTAAACTGATTAAAACAAGATTTCGCAAATATCCCATGCTTTGGACTGCTGATAAAATTTAAGTGCCAAAATATTTTCACTTTAATTAACGTGTTTCGCTGCGACAGTTCACTTCCAAACAAATTATGTGAACTATGCAACTTTGTCTAGACAAACTGTCGCGCTTCTTCACTCACAAGCACGGAAATCCGTGTTATCAAGCAATATGAATATATAGATGCTTAATTTTTCCACTGAACATTCGAAACATAAAAGAAAATAAGATCTGCATGCATTGCATATAGCCAATGTTCACATGACTCTTGATGTTAAAGTAGTACCTGTATTTTTTCACTATGAAAAGGGCTTTTAAAAAACGAGTTTCCATTTATCCTTAACATTTTGGAGTAACCACACGCACTCACTGAGTGCCTTTAATTGTATTTAGTTATTTGGTTTTATTACCTCGCTACCTAGTCAATATCGCTTTTGTTTTCACGGCGTCAGTTTAGCTAAATGCTTGTAGAGGCTGGTGCCCCATTTTTAATGGTCTTACTATTGTGGCTCCTCTAAGACCATATTTTACGGGTATTTCAAGACCTATTCAACAGAAATATTCAAACATATTTGCATACCATTTCTTCCTCCTGCTGATGTCAATGACTCTGGAGCTTTGCTGCGATGGTGTTGTGATTTCCATCACAAAAACGCACACACGCAAATACGAAAATCGCGACTGGAATGGACATTTTAAAGACACCGAGGAAGATGAAGAGAACAACGCGCTTTATAATACGAGATTTGAAGAGTGACTGGTTTTTTGGCTACTGCATATGAAACAACACACGAGCCCGCCAATATGTCAAAGGAAACATGAGTGATTGAGAGTGAAGGAGCCAATCAGCGCGTGCCTGGTATTTAGCCAAACGCAATGCACAATGCAATTAGCTTTTATATCGATTTATTTTTTTTAAAACTCAGAAGAGAATATGCAAAAGTAATGAAATCGAGGAAAGGCGGTAGGTATGGCAAAAAGGTCCGAATAAAGTTGATAAATGCAGTAGCCACATGCATGCAATGCTTGCCTATTTTAAAACGTTATCAACGAGAACAAAAAAGATTCCGCCATATTAGGTTGGATGAGCATGATAAGGAGCTAGAAAAATACTAGTTTTAGGACTGAAGAAGGCTAGAGAAGCAACAAGGCTAGACAGTCTACTTTAGGCTCAACTTATGAAGTTTAAATTACACTATTCAATGAGGATTGCGTGTCTTTTCTTGTCAATTTATTTTTGTTGAGAGGATATTGTAGATTTCGGGCTTTGAACGCATGGTTGAAGACAGACACAGAAACAATTTCGTTTGCTGCTGGAAAATTATTATTATTAATACTTTTCGTTATAATTTTAGACTGAAAGATTTTAATGATATTAAACCTTTTTTTGCGGCATGGTCACAAATGAAACACTGGGCTGCCGATGGAATGTCGTGCCTGAGCAAAAACATACTCTACCGTCCCCGTCCAGTGAACCCAGTGAGCAAGACTTGAGTCGTCTTTTCCGTGATAAAATTAGCGCACGTTTTGTCCATTTTCATCGAATAATATTTGGCAATGGAAAGGAGATCAAAGAAGTGCTCACACTAATTCGTTCACGTTAAGTCCTAAGTTAAGGGCATTGCTAGTTGCGTTCGACGAAGGACGGAACGCTCCCTAATCCAGGCGAATTTGAAATATTTGTGATTATTGCCCCCGCAGGATTTTGGCCCAGAGACCAAAACCCGAGGAGGCACCCTAGCATTTCCCGGATGTATACATAGAAGTACAAATAATATTTGTTGAAAAATTAAGGTAAGAAATGCGTTTGTTATGGGCGAAGCGTTCTCGATTTCACCAAACTAGGCACGCACGGTAGTCTCGGGTAATGTTTTAGTAAGCGCGTACGGTGGTGTCGGGTACTTGCAACCACGAGTCTTGTTTTGTGACCTTCCAGCTTCGCCAGTAGCAGCATGTGGTAGCAGTTGAAGGTCTTTCATCTACGAGTTTGCGTTTCGTCAAAGTCGACCATCTTCTAGCAGCATTTGAAGGTCTTGCAACCACGATGTCGCGTTTCGTCACCTTCGAGCTTCGCCATCTTTTAGCAGCATTTGAAGGTCTTGCATCTACGAGTTTGCCTTTCGCCATCTCACGCTTAAACTAATATTTCTTACGCATTTAAGGTTTCTGATTAAAACAGCTGATTTTGAGGGGAAAATTGCTGCTTTAACTAAGTACCTTCATGAATTAACTATTTTTCTTGATATAATTAGTCCCAACAAAGAGTCATTTTTTGAACCACCTGCAGAATTGCTGACCAGTGGCAAGGAAGCCACTTGGAACTATAACAAAGAGCACCGGTAATCGCTAGAATGTACAGCTTAACTCCAGTGTTTCAGCATTAATTTTTCAGCATGAAATTGTTATTATTTGAGTTGAAGAGAGTTGATATTAGACCAATTAAAAGAAAATCTGGGATCTAATTTTTAAGGGTCACATTTCCGCTCAGAATAAAGGAAAACGCTTCTTAGCTAATTCAATTTTTCAAAATTTTCTAGGGGGGCACGCCCCTAGACCCCCCAAGAAGTGACCCCTGCGGCGTCAAAACCGACGGCTATGCCATCGAAAATAAAAACTCACTCTTTACCAGCAAATCCACTTGAGAGCTCTGCTTCAGTGATTTCTTTGAATTCAAAAGCATTCAACAGTACTGAATAAATTTGGTTTGTCAGACACAAATCAGCCACGGGGTCGACAGACTCGATCCAACAGATCACAAATATCTCAGAACAGAATGATGAATCTCAAGTCAAACGTTTCAAACACTGAAAATTCAGAATACAAAGAACAGCAGAGACAAAGACCTCAGTGCTCTAATCGAGGATGCATGTTCAAATTGTCTTATATGCACTTCATAATTCTTGAAAGCATACAAAGCCAGGAAGGTTAAATTGCATTAATTGTAATTCAAACTACTGAGCCTGTTTTAAGGAATGTATTAAACTCACTTTCACTTTTCATTGAATTCTCTCCTGCATTAATGAAAGACATAAATGTGTTTGAGGAGATTGAAATCAGTGGAGCTCAGTACAAACGAAGCGGTTTTGTGCGATTCAACAACAACCACTTTACTTGTGCTGTTAAAGATCATAACACAGCACTCCAAGCTGTGACCGTTTTAGTCACCATGGCGAGTAGAAAAAAAATTGGCAACCAAAAATGTCAGGAAGTTTGCCAATTTTGGTGACCTATTTCCTGACGATTGGATCTGTTTTGATATCCAAAACCATTAAGAACTTTCAACCACAAAACTGTTCAGTTCTTCTTCGTCATTTCCAGCTCTGTAAAGACTTAACGAAACATCATTTCAGGTTCATCAGGCTATTCGCTTGCTCAGCAATTTGATACAATATGGTCAGCAGTTTCCCCCTCACTTAAATATGACACAATGTGTATCAGGGAAACTAAAACCGTTCTTAAAAAATGGTGACCAAAATAAGATAAATAAATGTAAGAGTTTTCAAACTTTTGGTCATTGCAAGTTTACAGAGAAGGTTTGTAACAATTTAAAAGCTGTGGGATGTGAAAGAAATGATTACACAGACCACATACTGACAACATGTGCAAATGGCAGTTTGAATAATGAGAGTAAAATCAGTGAATCTGCATATTTGTCTCCTCATTTTGGGGAAACGTTCATCAAGCTTATAGCCCGTTTTTGAAGGAGGAGGAGCTTATCCAATGTAGACAGAGACGCTTGACCCCACAGGAAAATTGCGATTAAAATAGATAAGTTACAGACACTGGAAAATGTAGAGAACAAACGTGCTTTGTGATAAGAGAATTAAAGAGGGACTGTGTTTCAAACGTCATTTTAAACGTTAAAACGAGAACAAAAAAGACTGCCATATATGCATATTGTGTATAGCATGCATAATGAAGAACTGGGGGCGATACATATGGAAATCTAAAGGTGATGAAAAATGGACAAGGCCGAAACAGCTGTCCATGGCTGCTGGCTTTTGACTTCAATTTTTTCATTTTTTTTTTTTTTGGTAGCAACAAGGTTTTATCCCTTCTACCACTGTCGCCATAGTGCGCATATGTGTGGCTTTAACATACCCTTACTACATTTTGACGTTGTCATTTCAAGCCACATCCCACAACCCTAACATTTTTCATCACCTTAATATTCATAATGTGGGAACTGAGAGCTTATCCTCTAGCTGTGCCATGCTGATGAGGCCTAACAAGGCCGAAAAAGCTGTCCATGGCTGCTGGCTTTTGAGCTCAATTTTTCATTATTTTTTTATTGTAGCAACAGGGTTTTCCCTTCTACCACTGTCGCCTCAGTGCGCATTTGTGTGGCTTCAACATTCCTTAATACATTTTGACATATGGAAATGTAGCCTTGAATACAGTCCCATTTCAGGCGACCGTGAAAGCGTGATGACCGGACGTGATGATAAGAGCTAATTAAAAATGCTACATTTTATTCTATTTGCCTGAATATGGAGGATTTTTGCTATTTTAGCGTTTTGGAAAGTGTGATTTAAATATGGTGGCTCTTCGAGAGGAAACTTCATTACATTTTGATGATGAAAATAATGTTCAGATTAATTTCATTGACAAAGACGACTTCCCTCTGGCGGTGTATAGTATTTATGGTTTTTTTTGTCATGGTCATCTAGATGAGTATTAAGTTGTGGAAGCCACGTAGTTTGTCTAAATAGGTTTTAGTAAGGGAGAAGATTGTTGAATTGACCATGTGCACTAGCTATGTCATATTCAAAATATGGAAGTTCACGCAACAATGGCTTGTTAGCTTTAAGATTACCTTAGTTTGGGTCTGCTTTCTCATCTTAAATAGAAAAAAAGATCCATATCACTCACAAGTCACTCTTCCACATTTTGTGCGTCAGATCCTTGGGCTGACGGAGAATCGTGTCGCCTATAAAGAATTGCATAAGCAATATTTTTCTTGCAGTTTAGAGCAATTTCAATCCACAATTCCTGGAATGTTTCAATTCATTCGAAATGTTTTCTAGCACCATGTAATTTTTAAGTGTCAGTCATATACATACCAACACCTTCAGAAGCTAGTGGGGTTGGCACGTAAAGTCAAAGTTGTAACCTTTTAGAGGCGGGATATTTTGATCAGAATTAGCATATGAAATTGTGGTTTCCGTAAGTCCAAGTGAAAATTTAATTCATCTAAAAGATGTGTTTGTAAATTGTCAATATTACGCCTAATGCTGCGTATACTGATTAGTGTGAAAAATTGAAATTCCGTGTTCAGATTGATTTTTAGGTACGGCTTTTTTTTTTTTTGAATTCATTGAAGCTATGTGGTGTATGGTATTTACATCGAATACAGGTATTTATTTGGATTTCGTGATCATCTGGATGAGTATTTTAAAAGTATCTTAAAAGGCTCGGCAAGTCAACGTCGTGAAAGCCACGTAGTTTGTCTACTGAAATAGGTTTTAGTAAGGGAGAAAGGAGACGATTATTGAATTCACCATGTGCACTAGCTATGTCATATTCAAAATATGGAAGTTCACGCAACAATGACTTGTTAGCTTTAAGATTACCTTAGTTTGGGTTTGGTTTCTCATCTTAAATAGAAAAAAAGATCCATACCACTCGCAAGTCACTCCACATTTTGTGCATCAGATCCTTGGGCTGACGTGATCGCGTTGTTTGACAACAGAGCGGTAAGATTGACAACAGAGCTGCAAGATCGTTAATCCTGTTAAGTTGAATAACTCTCGACGTATCACTTTGGCGTAGATAAATGGCGGAATTTTTAGCCCAGGAGTATTTACAGTCATTGCTGATCTTAAAGCGTTTGGCTTCGTATAGAACTGGCCGTCCTTGTGTTTGTAGTTTGACTTTTATTTAGTCGGTTGTTAAATAGGTCATAGGTTCTGGGTCTCAGGTATTCGTTCTATAGACACCCCTAAGCAGGGTGTGTATTTCAAGAACTATTCAACAGAATTGTTCAAAAGATTTGCATACTAACTCAGCTGCCGCCTGCTGATGTCAATGACGCTGGAGCTTTGCTGCAATTGTGTTGTGTTTTCCATTACTAAAGCACGCGCACACACGAATAAGAAATTGCGATTTGAATGGATAAGTTAGACTCTGGAAAATGTAGAGAACAACGCGCTTCAGTTGTAATAAGAGATTCGAAGAGGGACTGTTTTTCAAACGTCATTAACAAAAACAAAAAAAGATTCCTTCATTTATGTATGTTACGTAAAAAATCTAGTTTGTGATCTCAAATTCAAAGTCTATAACATTGAGTTAAGTGATCTTTAACCCTTTGCTTGGCTTCTTAAACTGAATGGCTTTTTCTTCGCATCACCTTCTACTTCATTGGGCATTCTGTAACTGAATTGTTTTGGGTACCGTACAATCGAGCTTTTCTTAGTTGTTTTCGACGAACGAAACAGTACTCTCGGCTACGGCATGAATAATGAAGTCAAGAACTGGGGGCGATACATATGGAAATCTAGCCTTGAATACCATTTCGGGTGACATTGAAAGCGTGACGATAGGAGCTGAATAAAATTTTATTCTATCTGCCTTCATTTGGAGGATTTTTGCTATTTTAGCATTTTGAACGGTGTGATTTTAAATCTGGTGAGAGGAAACTGCATTACATTTTGATGATGAAAATAATGTTCAGATTAATTTAATTGACGAAGACGACTTCCCTCTGGCTAATTTTACCAAACGTCGAGGCTCAGATGAGGAGATTTACTCTAGTGCATCGCAGGATTCTTGTGGAGAGATTGAGGAGATGATAGAGGTTTGGGGTTTACCTCTGTGTAAAAACCTGTGAAGGTTTTCTTTGTTTATTCACTATTATTTTCCTAGTCTCGTTTTGTCGGCCTTTGTCTCGAGAACGTAACAGGTTTTTACACAACCTCGTTCCCAGGGTCTCTCTTCTTCACACCCCCATGGAGCGAAACAGATTTGTAATCTGCCAAAATCTGGAAGACACGTGACCAGCTTAAACCAGGGTCTCTCTCTCTCTCTCTCGCTCCAGGGGGTGAGAAGAAGAGAGACCCTGGCAACGAGGTTGGTTTTTACACCGAGGATGAGCCGAGGTTTGAATGTCAAATGCACACGTGCAGTCTCCGAACAAAACCTCAGGATCATGCCAGGTGAAGGGTTCTAAAATGCAGAAAAGAGGTGATAAGAGCATTCATGAAAGGCAACTGCTTTCGTTAGGACACTGGAGTCTTGCACTTTCTGTGTTACTAAGGCACTGAATAAGAGTGGAGCAAAACACATTTATTTCGGTTTTCGTACAAACTTTCAAAGTCGACCCGCCCAACGCGTTGGTGTGAAACTGAATAGATTACAAGTGCGATGTCACCTGGGACAACAAACACGTCCCGGGAGACCTGTCTAACACTGCATACAAAACATCACGCCCGGAAAAGAATTCCGTCAGGAACATTCTGGGGTTCTCTCGTAACGAACTAGCCTGATAAGCATTCATAGTAAATGTAATCGTTTTACGATGACAAATAAATACCATTTCCTTGGTATACAAACGGTTAAAGTTAGTTAATATATAGATTTAGCCAAGCCTAAAAGTGGGGCTCCCGTTTAGTACTTTCATTTCACTTCAAACTGTAAAAGCATTCTAAAAATATTGCGAAGGAATTCACAAACGTTTTTAACTATAGTTTAGTGTCGAGGTCGGTTAACTCGCTATGATTTTTGTCTAAACTTTCGTCTGCCATTAGTACGGTCTTTCTACCCACAAAGTCATGGAGTATATTCTACAAAAAACACAAATTATCAATGTACTGTATTCTATTCCTGATGAAATTAACCATTCTATTTGCGTAAATGTATTTAAAAGATTTGTACACGCTATTGAGAAATGCAGGACACAACTCTTGTCATTTTCGTGTTAGAACGAACACCTCGGTAAAATAAATGTTTACTCCAAGGTATGGTAAAATGTATGCAAAAGAGCTTAGATATAACTATCTAAATAAAAACACATTTAGACAGTTCCGCTAGCATTTTTTACTTAATTTAGTTTAATATCGAGGTTCCAGTATATAGCCTGCATGGAAGCAAAATAAATGTAAATGTTTTTCTTTTTTGTTATGTTATAATTAAATTGAGTTATGGATGCCACTCAAATTTCGCAGTTTCGGTAACATGTTGTTTTTCCTAGCCCAACCCCCAACCTGGGGGACCAGGTGCTGCTTTTAGTCTGTCCTCTCCCTTGTAACCTGCCCGGCTTGGTGGGACCTGCCGGGAGCCCCCACCGGTATAGCTTACAGGGTCATTAAGGCACACAATCTCCCCCACCACGACAGAGAGTGTCTTGGGCTTTAGAAAGATGAAAGATAAGCAATGGATAACACCCGAGACATGGAGGAAAATCGATGAGACGAGAAAAGACAGATTGTTGAGTGCAAAGTCGCCCAGACTGACTCAGCGTGCAAAAGAAGAATATAAGACCAAAGAAAAAGAGGTTAACAAGAGTGCCCGAAGGGACAAGAGAGCTTTTATAGAGGGGCTAGCTAGTGTAGCGGAGTCGGCTGCAGCTTAGGGAGATCTTGACACTGTGTACAAGATCACTAAGCACTTGAGTAGACAAAGTAAAACAGCCTCTAAGCCCGTCAAAGATAAAGTAGAAAGATTGCTAACAACAGAAAGAGAACAGGCTGTAAGATGGGTTCAGCATTTCGAGGAAGTGTTAAACCGACCAGAGCCTAGTGAGCCCGCAAACCCTGACCCTTCCGATGATATTGACATAAACATCGGCCCGTCCTCCCAGGAAGAAGTGGAGACTGCAATTAAGGCAATGAACAATGGCAAAGCTCCAGGAATCGATTCACTACGTGCAGAATTATTGAAGGCAGATACCACCACTGCATTCATGGTGCTCACCGATCTCTTTGCTAAGATCTGGAATCATGAAATCATGCCTCAAGACTAGAGCAAAGGGCTCATATTAAAGATTCCAAAGAAGGGTGACCTTATCAATTGTGATAATTTGCGGGGCGTAACACTTTTGTCCATACCCATTAATGTCTTCTGCAAAGTCTTCCTCAAGAGGATTGATTGGGCCAGAGATGTCAAGTTGAGGCAGGAACAGGCTGGATTTCGAAAAGGTCGAGGTTGCATAGATCAGGTATATGCTCTAAG
>OX453277.1:31365003-31375003 GCA_949710005.1 Ricordea florida
GTTCTTGACGCTGAACAACAGATTTGTGGCGAGTTTCTACCGACTAAGTTGATTCTCTTTCAATCTTGATATGTTTTGTATAGAGCAAAGTATATGCATTTTAAGCGAAATATAAAACGTTTGTAGAGATTCTGTTGTTTAGATACTTGATTGTGATTCGGGAGAATTTGTATGAAAATTTGTTTGTGTGATCTTGGTTCGAGTTGTAACACCGAAAAAGACAAGTTCTGTTTTCGTGAAATGAGGTTTAAGCAAGAATATTCTTACCACAATTAGTTTGACTCGAGGATTTTGCCCACTCGTGAAGACAATGCCAGCAAAATTCAAAGTGGCTACCTCGGGCCTTAGAACAGACAGGGCAAACAACTCGGATGTCCTTTTTGTTCATGCGATCAACCATCGAGCAGCACCGAGGGCATTCTTGAATACCCATGGCTTTTGTCAAGTAGTTTCGGGAGACTTTTGTCTCGAATTCTTTTTTCTCTCCATCCGTCAAAACAGCCAGGCGTCTCACAACCACGTACTCCCACTCGTTACCACAATACACCGGAGGTGTGTCTTGACTTATGTATGGACAGAAAAAACGCGACCTCCCGGAATTAAGGAGGCTTCGACAGTAAATAGTCAAGGACTCTGGTGCTAAAGTCAGTATAAGATATATAGAAAAAATGTATTAGTCATGTAAAATATACGAGGTTAAAACAATATCCTAAACGTACCTGCTAGTAAGCTATAGATGTTATATTTAGCGCGAAATAGGCTGCAGAACAGGCGTGATTTTTTTGCGTATTTCAGGCGAACAAACTGAGGCGAAAACGAGTCGCGCGCGATAGCGAGTCCCGCGCGAGGGGACGAGCTCCTCCCCTCGCGCCTCCCCCCGCGCGCGACTCGCCTTCGCGCGCGGCTTATTTTCGCCTGTGTTCGCTTGAAATACGCAAAACAATCACGTCTGTTCTGCAGGCTAAGTGCGAAAATACTGCGGTTTTTTTGGCATGTGCGATTCCAATTTTCATTTTGTAATTTTAGTTCGTATTTTTTAGTCTTTTAATTCTTTATAGTTAAAAGATTTCTCCTGGCACCCATATATACATTGGTTCTGTTATTTATACTACGTTATGCAAAGCGCTATTTTGTACCATCATCATCACCATTATCATCATCATTTAACTAAAGAACTGCCAAGTACTTATTGCATGTCCGCAAGGCATCTTGGCTCTCTTATTCTCAGGATCATCGTCCCACGTGATCATATCCGGGGCATCAGACAATTCTACATCGTCATCCAGTTGTTTCGGGGTCGGCTGTTGCGTGACAGTGTCATCTGAACCGCCAAAAAGACGAAACACAAGAAACGCGGTACTGCCGTGCTCCAAGTGATAATCTTTCAACCGTTTTCCAACTTCCAGCTGCTTTCCAGCAAAAATTATTCGTTGCTCCTCCACTGGAATTCCGTTTATATCCTTGATTTTTTGAAGGAACTCCTCCACTGTTGCGTCCTGGATGATTGAAAACGGAGTAAACCAAAGCACAGTCAGTTTATCAAGAAAACGTATGAAGCGAAAGCAATGATCAAGATGAAGACATTGGAAAATAATTTGTAACACTGAACCTCTTGTGTGTCCACTGCGATTGTCTTGTTCCCTCCTGCTCCTCCTTTCACAAAAACTTGCATCATCGTTGGATTAAATACAGCTTCTACTGGAAAGAGAAATCAAATACCAGTAAGCCAGTTTAGAGACTTAAATTTAGACTACAGAACAGAGCAACACTTAGATATTTCACATCGGCTTAACTCTAGCCGACCACGGAGTTAAATGAGTCTTCAAATAGAGATATGCAGTATATTCCTCGTCCTGCATCTACTTCCTGGCGAAACAACGGAGGAACTTAAGCGCATTGTCGCCGAGTTTTCGCTATTTCCGCAGTCTTCTACAGCTAAATAAATCAATGCAGTACCCCATACCATTGGGCACAGAAATCAATGTAATCAATCTTACCTTTCGAACTTTACACCAAGTTAACTTCTTCAATTTTAAGCTAAGGCAAACCGTAAAATACAATCCGTCAGCAGGACCATCAAATACAAAATGATTCTGTGAACCTTTGTCCCCACTCTTTGTTTGTGTGTTTTGTCTGACACATTAGTCATGAAGTCATATATTTGGAATG
This sequence comes from Ricordea florida, assembly GCA_949710005.1. NCBI lineage: Eukaryota > Metazoa > Cnidaria > Anthozoa > Corallimorpharia > Ricordeidae > Ricordea > Ricordea florida. Next base: position 31,367,173 of record OX453277.1, read on the forward strand.
TACCGAAAAAAACACACATACGTCATCCATGGGACAGCGGTGTGACAAATTTGATGTTTACTCGAATCAAAATTACGCAGCGTTTCGCTTCATTTTTGTTTTTGATCACAATTTTTCGAAATGGTATGGTGCTCTTTTCAAAATTTTCAGAAGAACGTGCATTCTTAAATGAATGAACTACTGTATACAAAACACTTTTCACACAAGCAATGGCAGGGGGTTCCCCGCGGAAGACACTCAACACTCTGTCATTATCAATAGCCGTAATTTTTACTGGAACTGTTTTAGAGCATATGAAAACCCATACCCTGCCCTAGGGTTAGCTTGTTTAAGTCTCAATACGAGGAAGAAAATGGTTTGAAAAACATCATCAATCTGAGATTCTAATTCTCGGAAAATCTCGATAACATAGAGAGACTCGGGCCTCCCCGGGGCTCAGGGAAAGTCCCTATTGATGGGCATTTCCCTTGGGAAAACTCCCTTTCTCCCTTGATCTTTGACAGACATCAGTTACAGTAAATATCAGATGCAACTTTTGTGGTGCGGGAATTTTCCCTTACATTTCGTACTGTGGTTTGATCTGTTTGTTTGTGTGAAATAACCCGTTGTAATATAGCTTAGCCACAGCACTGAAAATGAGTCTCAGAAGAGAGTTTATATCAAGGTAGGCATATATTCATCTTATGTTCACACTATAGTTCTAGGCTACCATAATAACAGTGCATGTCTGCGGTCCGTTCAGGTACAGATTGATCGGCTACAAGTTTAACTACATTCTCTTCACAGATGACTACCCAGTAGCGATCACGTAGTTTTAACTTCGCGCTGATTGATAAATCTAATCCCATCCCAAGCACGTTCTTGTGTGTATGAGGAGTCATCTCCACCAATGTCCTGTTTCAAATTCTGTTATGAAGAACATGGATGCTATTACTTTTTATCAAATTCATTGCTAATAAAAATACAACCGAAATTGAACAAACAGAATAGAATTTAGGAAGTCAGAACAGAAATTGAGTGAACAAAACGGAATTTAGAGCATCCCAACAAAACGAAACAGAAATTGGCGAAATTGAACACAAATTGACGATGTCTCAATTTCTTTTGTTTATCCGACGAACCGAGTGGGACCTGAGTAAGAGTCAGTTGATATTTAACAACTATTCATCGAAGTGGAGGTGGCTAGTGGTGGATATTTACCGAGCCGCGAAGCGGCGAGGTAAATATCCACCACTAGCCACCGACACTGAGGTGAATAGTTGTTTTAGTATATACTAAAACAGTGAGATAAATGTACACAAAAAAAAGAAAAGGGCTTGGAAAATGGAGGACTTCTCAAATGACAATCCAAGGCAGCGCCGATCGCCGTTAAGGATTTTTTGTTGTAATTACTGCCGTACGTCTCGTTTTCTCGCTGAGAGAAAAAAATTTGTTTAGTTCTATTGGCGACATTTCATCAAATGGAATTGCAAACCCTTTCTGTATTTGAAACCATTCTGTAAAAAATATAATTCAACTTTGGTTCTCAAGTGCACAAGCGACATCAAATTTGGTTATGCAAGATTAATTTAATTTGCATTTGTAAACAAAACCTTTATCGTTGTTTTTTACCGCTAAACTCCGGGTTAAAAACATAAGCCATTACCTCTGAACACGGTCAAGCCAAATTTAGTCGCTTTTTTGGAGTTTCCAGGGACTGCTTCGTTGTTAATTTGGATGATTCTTCGCTTGTCACGGATACAAACCGGGCCGCCATATTCGCGCGGCGGAGCGAAAAATTCGCAAGCTGCTCGGAGGTAAATAGCACAGGATATTCGGAGTTTGACTAGCCAATCAGAGCGCTATCCACTGTTTTAGTATATACTAATATAATTTATTATAAAAAACTCGGTCCGTATTTTACAGTACGGACCTCGAACTCGATTAATAAGAGGTATGTATTGTAATTTATTATATCTCACTCTTAGTACGTGCGCTATGATTGGTCAATTTAGCGGGCCGTGCTTCACTGTACGGCCCGCTAGAATTAAATGTTTGTTTTCAGAGATAATAATTATCTTACAAACCTCGTTTTCCATAACTTTAATACAGTACGGACCGAGTTTTTCCTCGCAAATTTATAAATATTTATAATATATTTATAAATCGAGCGGAAAAAACGGGGATCCGTAACTTACAGTACGGACCTCGAACTCGATTAGTATGAGGTATGTACAAGTCCCATCCCTGCTCAAAGAAATTTATTCCACTTTCAACATGGCTGCGCGAAGAGGAAACCTTCCATAGAGGTGTCTTTCTTTACTTGAAGAGCTTAAAGACCTCATCGAGACACATAACAGAGAACAAAGTACGAAAACCCTGTTCGACAAAAAAATTCTAGCTGTTCTTTTGGAATATTAAACTTTGGTCTGCCAGGCATGCATGTAAATATAGGTTCCGTCGCTTCAGAATTTGTACCCTGACTTGCAGTTATTGAATCCTTGACATCACGAAGGAGGTCTATTACTCGCGGATCAACTCCTTCAATACCAGAATATCTCACAAGAAGATTAATCATTCAATCAATATTATGTGCGTCATGGTTACCCCTTTCAAAACGTCTTTCAATATCAACAACATAACTTTGCACACACTCTCTCAACGAAGTCGGTTCACCGGCCATGTTGAAAAGGGATGATTCACATTCAGTCCCGGCACGTGCCAAAAACCGACCGGTCACAAGCGGAATAAACGTCTTTGAGCGGGGTTTACACATTATAAAGTTCAACTGGCTCTTACTAAGTTTCTACTCGGTTCGTCGGTGAAACACAATAGAAATTGAGACATCGTCAATTTGTGTTCTGTTTCGCCAATTTCTGTTTCGTTTTGTTGGGATGCTCTAAATTCCGTTTTGTTCACTCAATTTCTGTTCTGACTTCCTAAATTCTATTCTGTTTGTTCAATTTCGGTTGTATTTTATTAGCAAAGAATTTGATAAAAATAGCATACATGTTCTTCATAACAGAATTTGAAACAGGATATTGGCGGAGATGACCCCTCATATGCGCGTATTTTCAAATATTTTCACTTTGACCAGTTCCTTTGAGACCTTTATATGATTCTGCTGCAGCGAGAGAGACTTTCCAGAGTACGCCTCGACATGGCTAACGGTTAAAAACTAGGCTGGTCCTAGCTGTTGTACAGCCGTGAAACAAAACTGAGGATTAGCAAGAGGTACCTCATCCTCTGTTGGGATTAATTAAATAATAACGAGATCCACTAAACTGCTAGAGTGCATAAAGTGGTTATGACGATCACATTTTTCCCGCCAAAATTACGCTGGCGTTTCCTTGCTTGCTTGTGCTACCACAGGTTAATCACAATATGTTTTATATGAATTTAAACAGAGTGCAGAAGGAGCTGAAACAGCTTCAGTCTTCCAAACCACATGGGATTGAAGTCACTCTGCCATCAGACAGTTTACAGATCTGGGAAGCACTGGTTCCTGGACCTGTGGAATCACCGTACAGAGGTGATCGCTAAACTGATGAAGTTCTCTTATATAATAATACTAGTACTATTACTAATACTAATACTAATATTAATACTAATATTAATACTAATACTAATATTAATGTTAATGCTAATGCTAATGCTAATACTTATACTAATACTAATATTAATGCTAAAGCTAATACTAATACTAATGCTAATACTAATGCTAATGCTAATGCTAATACTAATCTTAGTGCTAATGCTAATGCTAATACTAATAATAATAATAGCAATAATAGTGAATGTGATGATGAGGATGATATTAAAAATAATGCTAATGCTACTGCTACTGCTACTGGTAATAACAATTATAAATAGAGGATATTACATGGCCGCGCGGAGATACGAAATTTCTCTTCGAGTGTTGAAAAATATTTCACGAGTGAGCGCAGCGAACGAGTGAAATATTTTTCAACACGAGAAGAGAAATTACGTATCTCCAAGCGGCCATGTAATGTTCTGTTTATTTTATAGATACTGATGAAATTTCCACATAAAACAACTTCGGCAAATCTTCCTGGATGCTCTACAAGCTCGGAAAAAATATCGACGTTAAATTTTGGCTGCTCATTGAGAAAGTCACCCGTAACTGTACCGTCTTCGCACCTCGAAGACATTTTTTGAATGAAATTTCAAACGAACCGGCCACGTGCCTGAGCGGTAAGCTCTCTTGTAATTGGCCAATCATGTTGGTAACCATGGCGACACCAATATCCTCACACGTGAAAGATAAAAATAATATCTTCACTGCGCGCGATGAAGATATGATTTTTTCGTCACTGGAAAAATCCTGGTATTTCATCGGTGTCTATATAATAAAAATATTTATCCAAGGAGCCCATTAGCCTATGCAGGAGTACCCAACGACGGTTTCGAAGGAAATCCACCCTACATTGTCTGAAAGGTTCACTTGCTGTCGATCGTTTGAGCGTTCTCGCAAGGGTCGTCATTTTTGTTGTTATAGTGCGATATGTTAGAGGACGTGGTCTTTGTAGTTGATGTTGGTTTTCTACCGGGAGCCGATAGATCAACTCTCTTGATAGCTGTAAATTCACTATAAGCAAACACAGAGAGCCGGGTATTTAAACGATGCGAAATTAGAAGGGTCCGAAACTGACCAGTTTGCGATTGATTTCATGAAAGAAATTCATTTTCAGTGAGCATGTACTGACTTCTCATTCTGGTGTGGTATAAATGAGATTGAAAGGTTCAGTTACAGCACCTTCAATTCAATTTAGACGACGGTTTTGTTTACAAATAAATAACCGGCCCATAAACTTTACAAATGAAATTAGACAATCAAGGATACTTAGTTGATCTAACCAAAAACCTAGCAACTTATGATAAAAAAAATGCAGCACTCACTAATATAAGAATGACTAAGGTCTTAAGAATCAATGGGACAAGCTTGACCAACCAGTTGGATACCAATGCAAACTTGATTGGTATATTGTTGGCAGTGGACCCTAAAAATGTTTTTTTTGTTTTAACACTGAACAGATTTAAGCAACATTCTACATCTTTACAGAGCATCCTGTTTGAACTGGGTGCTGCCGTACTCCCTCTACAGCTTTACGAGGTTTCGCGGGAGTCGTATGAATATTTTAAATACTTTACGAGTCTCAGAGCGACAATCACTCACTCACATGAGCTTAAGTTGTTACAATTGCCAACATAATTGTTTTTCTTTCCATTTTAGGAGGACGTTTCAAGGTTCAAATTTATCTACCGTATCCTTTGATGCTTCTAAAGTAAATTTTACTACTATACGAATCTGATTTTGATTCTTAGATTTCTTGATTTACCATATATGGTAAGGCACCAGGACTTTTCTTCCGCGTCATAGGTCCAGCGTGGTCATCCTGTGTGTGTATAAAAGGAACTATCGCCCTTTGAAGCCATGCTATTCCAACCATTTTACGACCTGTGCATTTATAAATGATAACGGCAGTGACAAAGTGAGATTTACCTTCTATCATCATCTGTGAATCAAACCAGGCAATTGAAAATAAAATTCCTTGACTTTTTGTTTATCATTGCGTAACTCAAGTGAAAATTACCCGCTAGCACACCCCTCGGTGAGTATTACTCAGTTATTGGACGTACCGTAAATCCTCTATTAAGCCACCGGGGTACAAAGTTGGGATCATATCAGTGAATATCTGTGCGCGTACCCCTCCCTTAACCCAACAAGTTATAATAAGTTAAAAAGTTAGCGTTAATGTTGGGTTAGGGGAGGGGTAGGTTCCCAGATACTGACATTGATCCCAAAGTTGCATGTAAAGCGAAGTAATTCTATGAAATCATACTATCAGATAAAAGGCCATTTTTTTTTGCAATGAGAGTAATAACTGTAAATCCGGTATCAAGCCACCCGTGTGGATTATTAATCTAAGGTGCCTTTGTAAGGTGGTGTATTAGAGATCATTAGAGGAAAGTAGCTTAGTAGAGCGGGGTGGCATATTGCTTTAGCTAACTGCAGCACTGCAGGGGTATGTGTTATAATACTTTTATTCAAAAAACGTCACCTCAATGAGCTATCTTGAACTGTGATAATCGCGGCAGTTTCGAGTTTCAGTACAATAAAACATTTCAAGTTGTTGACCGTTTCGCGCTTTGTGCATTGCACATTCAACAACTTCGCCGTTTAGACGTAACTAAATCATGATATCTTTTCTTCATGTGAGCAGGGTGGCGTAAAAGAGAGGTGTGGATTAGTAAGGTTCTGCTTCTAAAGATCGAAAAGAGAAGCGTACTTGAGGGGCGAGGAGGCTTAATAGAATTATATGATATATTTGTTGCTCTGGTCAGAAGCTTCTCGTTAGTCATTTACGTTTTGCCATCAACTTGTCTTTTCTTAGGAAAGAGTGCCTCTTATTTATCATTGTAACTTGCGTATTTGTTTGTTTGTGGACAGGTCCGTTTTCTGACTCCCATTTATCACTTGAACGTTGATCCGTCCACTGGTCACGTGTGCTTGGGCTTCCTGTCCGAGGAGAACTGGTTACCGACTCGCTCCATTGAAGACATGTTAAGTGCTCTGTTTTCTCTACTTATCAGACCAGAGCCGGCGAATGCCGCTGACCAAGCTTTGCTGAGTGTATTCAGAAGCCGGCGGAAACGTTATGAGGAAAAAGCCAAGGATAGTGCAAGGAAAGCTTAGAAATAATCACAAACTTGCTTCAGTAATATGGATGGGACTAATCCTACTGTAGTTCAACAAAATAATGGTTGCATTCAGTTATCACATATTTTGCTCGTTTTCTCCATATTTTTTAGCTATTTGCAGAGTCTAGAACTGGTGTTAGTTGTGTTTTAGTAATAGTGTGATGCTGGGCGCGGTTTCTATTTTCTATTAAAGTTTCACTTATTGGCTTGACAAATTAAAAAGAAACGTAATAATAATAATAATAATAATAACCTTTATTTGAGTGTCAACTGTATCTAACACTGACGTACTAATTGGGGACACTGTAAAGCACAAATTAAATCAAATGAAATCATATCAAATTAAATTAAATCAATCAAATCAAATGTTGGTTTTTGTGGAGAGGGGAAAACCATAGTACCCAGAGAAAAACCTCTCGGAGCAGAGCAGAGAACCAACAAACTCAGCCTACATATGACGCCGGGGCCTGGAATCCAAATCGGGCCATATTGGTAGAAGGCGAGCGCTCTCACCACTGCGCCTACCCTGCTCCCCTCAAAAGGAGCACTAGCAGGACTTTTGTTCGCTTAGGGGGCTTGCGATTTCCTTCTCTAGTCCAGGTGTAATGCATACTGATAAGGATTTAATGGAAAACATAAAATGAGCCTAGGATCATAAGGTTATCGTATGCGAAACATCATCGGGAATCCTCTGAGTTCTACCGCTGTTGTTCAGGCCGGATCCGTCGCGATTGCAATTTTAGGGATAATTTAATGCCAATGCTGAACAAATTGGATTGTAACGCCATTTAACTGAACTTGGGGCGTCAGCTAGCTACAGTTGTCTATGTTTTGAAGAATAAAGAAGATGGGTTATGATTTACAGGAATCCACTCTGATTGGTTGATCCTTCGCGCACAATCAAGACAAAACATTCATTACACATTCGAAGCTCTTGTAAGCGGACACCCTCGGAACGGGACAAAAAGTGTCCGTAACTTAAGTTGTAGGGGGTTGATGTCAATTGGGGCTTGCCCTGTTTCTTCCTCCTGTCATAGATGTTTTTTTTGTGCAATATATTTAATTTTGTGACGAAAATAATAAAACAAAACAAAACAAACAAGCTGGAATGGTTCTCGTAAGCGGCCAT
>OX453277.1:31377503-31470003 GCA_949710005.1 Ricordea florida
TGAGATATTACAAGTAATAAGTAAAAAGCAAAGAAAAAGAGGAGAAAAATATGTGTAAGTCATAGCAAGAGGGACAAATCTACGGAATGCAAGCTTTGAATTACGCAATTTTATTTATATCATAGATACTGAGATTTCCTCACGAAAGAAAGAGTGCGTAAAAATGATACGTAAAATGCATTAGCCAATAGGAAACGCGAACGATGAAAAGTCACTAGTGAAAAAACGTCGTTCGTCCAATCACAAACGCGAACGACGAAAACTCACTAGTGAACAACATCGCATCGCGATTTCGATTAAATTTGAACCTATAAGCCTCAGTCAGGTTCTTTTTTTCAGCTGAAAAATGTTTATAAAAGTTGTGAAGGTATAAACTGACGTTTTATTTCTTGTGTTACTTCATTAAATATTTGATTTTGAAAGAGAAACTGATGTTTTAGTTATTCTAGTTTTACACGCATACATTGCAGTTGAATGGGTTTCCTAAACACGCGCGTAAGATTGACAAAATTTGGCTTTTCAAAAATCTCAGTTTCTATAAAATAAACAAATTACACCATGGAAAATGCTTTGTACGATTTTTTATTCACTCGTTGAGTTGTATCAGAAAACTCACTCGTTCGCTGCGCTCACTCGTTTGTATTCTGATACTACTCAACTCGTGAATAAAAATCGTACGCGCGCATTTTCCATGGAGTAATCTCTGTTTCACGTGTTATCATCGTTGCATCAAGGTAATCATCTTTGTCTTTTAATATTTCAAAAAGCTTACTGATTAATTTTCGTTTAAAAACCTTTTTTGACATATCTCTCATTCCAGCTGGTATCTCATTCCGTAATTTATGCGCCAAAAATTGGGACTGCTAGTCTCAGTTTTCCAAGATTAAACTTTTTGATGTACATATACATATTATTTTTCGAAGATGATCTTGTGTTATATGTGTGAATACATGATGATGTAAGAAAAAAAAAACGTGAGAACAAATTAGCAATTGTTAATTAAGCGTGCAATATTAGTATAAATATCATGCATCAGGTACGATACAGACTTAAAATAGAGAAAGCTAATTGGCAGGAAATTTGCGTCAATAAAAAGAGGAATGGCATGAACATTCCTGTTAGCGAAAAGTATGAAACGGAGAACCTTTCTCTGAAGCAATAAGATTTTTGTTAATGTGTTTTTGACGTCTGTCCCCAAACTATCAAACCATAGGACAAATAAGGCAAGATTAACGCACGGTAAATATTTACCAAAGTATGTTGAGGAACAAAATGCCTCAATTTAGCGATTAAGCCAACCGTTTTACTTAATTTAGTAGCTACATTATCAATATGTTTATTACACGAGAGATTATTGTCAATCAAAATGCCTAAATATTTAACATAATTTTTCATTTTTAAATTAACGTATTGATTGGTATCAGTATCGAAGATCTTAAGTTCAGTGGGGAAGGTAATCAAGAGACTTTTGGAAGGGATGAAAAATAACAAAATTGTTTATATATATTAAGGATTATTTGAGACTAGCCAGATATACAACTTTTTAATCTCTGAATTTACTGTTGCGTCAACTGACCTTTGATTCTTGTTGGCATACAGTATGTTGGTATCATCAGCAAAGTGGTACAAATTAAATTTGTCAGAGCAAGTATGAATATCATTTTAAATATACAGGAAAAATAGCAACGAACCTAGTACACACCCCTGTGGAACACCATTAGATATTGGAGCTGTATCAGATATTTGGTCGTTAATTTCTAGTGTTTGTAATCTGTTGCACAAAAAGGATTCAAACCAGTTATTAATTATTCCACGAAAACCGTAATGATTTAACTTATAGAAGAATTTGATGGTTAACTGTATCAAAGGCTTTCCTTAAGTCAATGAAAATTCCACAGGTAAACGTTTATCAATATTAGACTGAATTGCACTAACTATATCTACCATGTTCAGTAGAGAACCTTTCTCTAAACCCATACTGAGATGAAAACAAGATATTTTTAACATTTATAAAATGCATTATTCTTTTGTACACAACCCTTTCAAAGATTCTATCAAATATAGATAAGAGAGAAATCGGTCTGTAGTTATTTGCATCTGTTTCATCGTCAGCTTTATTGCCTGATTTCAAACCGAGAGGACCTGGGATCGAAAATGTAGTCATCCGGACGCGCGAGAATAAAATGGCGGCTCTCTAAGGTCTGTTCTTTTCGATCGCTGGCTGTTTGAAGATGGTTTGGCACTGGAACTGCGCCAGTGTCTTGTGCCAAAACAGTTGGAGGACCAAGGGTGTCAGGTATTACAATTTGCCAGTGGATCCCGAACTCAGATGGATAAAAAGCCAACACTTCACAGTTTCTAAAATTTGATTACTATAATAACATTAATTTTTGTACAAGTATTGTATATGTTACACAATGCAAATGAACTGGCGACAGAAGAAAATAATGTAACCCAACAAGAATCTGTCCTAACATGAATAATGTAACCCAACAAGAATTTGTCAGCTTGCTTATGTACTTTACAGCTGTTTTTAAGACAAAATTGTGATTATTAATCTGAAAAATTGATGTTGATTATCATTACTTTTTTGGCTTCTTCTTTTACCCATGATCTCAATGGTTTTGTACTTTGAAAGGTTGGCACCTTGCCAACATTCAGTTCGCCCAGCTTTTTAAGGAGTTTGTTCTCTTCATGAGGCCATTCACAGATAATACTTCCAGTGATCATGTGATCAATGATGGTTTTTGTAACAGTGAGAAGCAAGTTATTTTTCTGTATTAAAAATAGGTTAAAGCTTTTTGTTTCAGGATGATAGGATTGCAAAAACACAATAGTTGCTCACATGATTGCCATCTGGTAATTTGTCTGGAGAAGATGGCTAGCTGTTATGGTGATGAGTGGTCCATCACTCCCTGCCACCCTTGTTTTAACTTCCAATAAAAAACCCGGGCCAATACCATCTGGGCTTCCCCCATATTTTATATCACTAGGGTGGGTAAAGAAACCACATGAAGTTACTGGCAGTTTTGTTGCTGTTACAAAAGCTTCAACAGCTTCACCTTCAAACTGTCTACATCTGGTAAAACTAGCAAATTTCTTTGGGTTAACTTTATTAGGATCAATTTTGTTTTTGACACATAATAAATAATGCAAGTGCTCTTTCTCCCCAGCAAGTCCAATCAGATTACCAATAATACTGCAGGTTATTTTTCCAATACGAAGATCAAACCATTCTTGGGTATTTTGTTTGATGTCATGGTAGTTAAAGCCAAATGCATTAAATGGTTTCAGGGGGGGAACTGATATGGACAGAACGTTGGTATTTTTGTTCCCCTCACTAACAAGATTACCCTTAGCAGCCTCAACAAGTCCTTCCTTTTGCCTAACATACAAATTAACTGATTCGTGTTCATACATAGTTTGATTCTTCATCACTGAAGCACCAGGAGCATGTTGATCCTCAGCTGGGGCTAACATTCCTGTGACAAGCTGATCATCTTCAGTGTTTGGATCTTCAGTAATGTTATCAGTCAATAGCAAAGGTGCATGCCAAACATCACAATCAGTCACAGAAAATCTTGGCTTTTGCACTTGCTCATCATAAGAGCAGTCCTTTGCATAGTTGTGATCTTGAAGGGCTTGTTTTAATCTGTAATTATAATTATAATTATAATGCAGCTGCTCAAAAAGCCCAGATTTCACATCATATTTCTTAAGCTGGTTATAGATGTGGCTCTCAACATTAAATCCAGTTTCTTGAATTCTATTTCTGATTCTAGATACCATTCCATTGATATCACGTTTCGACCAATCACTTTTTTCCAATGACTCATCAGACAAGGCTTGGTCATTTGTTGAAACTTTCACCTTTCTTTTTGTGCGTGAACTGTCCAGTGTCTTTCTGGATGACCGCACATTTCGGAGATGGGACAGAGGAACATGACACAGCTCAGTTTGCTTTGTTACACCCTTTCTGTGCCATTTTTGGCTGGTGTAGTGTTGCAGATATACCAGTAGGCAAATAACATGACAGCATAACCCTGAAAGTCCCACTGCGCATTCACAGTGGCCCTTTATAGGTGTACCATCCCGGAACAGAACAACTGCAGGTCTTGTTACTCCATTGTTTGTATGGGTAAAACTCTTAAATATATGCCCTTTTACGAAAATAGAACTTCCCTCTTTGCAGACTTTAACGGTTTTAACTTTTCTGCTGTTGAACATGCGAAGGGCTTTCCGGTACTGTCCCAAGCTTCCTTGGCGTTTGAGGGCTTGGTAATTTTTGATCATGGCACCTGTAACCTAAAACAACAAATCTATCATACATTGAAGAGCTATTCTTTGAATAAACTTCATTGAGTTACAGTCCGCAAAGTACCAGTCTAAATAGAATTTTTGGTTCTGTTTGTCTTACTGTCTGTTCACAAACAAAAAAATAAAAAATAAAGCAACTCAAGTTACCGGCTTTGGATAATGACTTGCGTCTGCCGTCCAGGATGCTTCTGGTGGTGGAATGTTTCGTACTAGGAGCCTTGATTTAAATTGAAAGGAACTCTTTCTCCTTTGGATTAGTTTAGCTAAAACTGGTGGGTTGTTTTTCAGGTTAATAATTCTTTTGACCAAGATTTCCTTCGATCCAGACATACTTTGCCCAAGTTTTAGTAAGCACTTCTGAAGACATTCAACGCTCCACTTCGATGGATCCTCGTAAATGACCTTCTCTTTAATTTCCTCGAGGGAAATTTCACTCTGGTTTTCCCTTTTTGTAGTTTTTTTACTTGGTTTACTTTCCATATTGTCGAGAAAAGGCAAGTCATAAGGTCACGACGAAGAAGCGAAAAGGGCACTTCCGTCCGGATGGAATTACTATAGTGCCAGTCTTTCTCGGTTTGAAATCGGGCAATATACTGGTATAACTTTAGCCTTTTTGAGTTTGGAAGGGTAGCTCCCAGAAGTAACAGACAAATTGACGATTTTAGCTAAAATGTCGCTAATAATAGAACTTGAGTATTTCAAGAGTTTAGTCGGGCAGGAGTATACACCATGAGATTTATTGTTGGGTAAAACCAATATTTCTAACTCAACTTCTCTGGTAGTTTCAGGCATAAACATGAAAGAGCTCGCTGGAGATTTCGTTTTTTTTTTTTGAGAAAATCGCGATGATCACCAGAAGCAGGTATCTTAGACGATAGTTTCGCCAACAGAAGCAAAATACTCATTTAGTATATTTGCAATTCTCATTATTACTACATGTATTAGTTATTATCGACTGCCAATCAATTTGATTGAGATCCTGCGAAAAGAAATCTCTTTTGAAATTTCTGAAGTCACGCATTTTCCCTCTAGCTGGTTTAAATCTATCTCTTGCTGATCTAAATCTACGAAATTTCAAGAAATGGTCACTCACATCAAAAATTATGTTGCCACTCAATGATACACAATCAGGATTATTTACAAGTATATTATCAATTAGAGAAGCCGAGTTGCCGCGAACTCGTGAAGGTTTGTCAATGGTAGGAATGACATAACAGCTCTGAAGGGATAATAGAAAGCTGTCACTAAATTCCGATACCTCACTTTTCAAAAGACAAAGATTGAAGTCACCCATGACGCACACATTTTTCCCAATGGAGATAAATTTTTCTAGAGTTTGCTCAAAATACTCTAAAAAACGTTCGGGGGAATTATGTTGTCTGTAGACAATGCCGCAGATTATATTCTTTTTGGATGCAAAACTTAATTCGATCCAAAGAGCTTGGAAGGCTTCATTAGATGTCTTTTCTAAGATGGTGTAATGAAGTGACTCATCAATAAACATAGCAACACCACCAAAAGCTAGAGGCGTTGGGACAAATTCAAAGTTCATAACCGGGCAGGGAGAATACGGCGCTTTCCGAGTTAGAGTCATTAACTTTAGTTTCTGTTACTCCAATGATATTAAAATAAAAAGCTAGTTCCTCTGAAATAGAGCACTGAAGGTTTTCAAAGTTCTTACTGAGACTAATCAGGTTATTATGAGATATCGAAAAAGAGTCATTCTCTATCATATATTTGTTCAGCTGCTCCCTGAAACTATGTGGCGAAAAATAGCGACTATAAATACGCTGATTATCTAAATTATCAATTGTGCTCACATCTCTGTTAGGTAGCGCGTTTAGCTTAAATAAATTTAATTCATATAGGCTAGTTAACTTATCAAGATATTTTTTCGATCGTATGTTGCAATGGAGTAAGTTATTAAAACGACCATGAATGACTGCTAAGTTTCCTTTACAATTATTGTAAGGCAGTTCTTTCAAAAGGCCCCTCAGGACCTTCTCATGTTGCTTATTTCTATTTATTTTTGTCATACGCAAATCATGGCATAAAAGCAATTAATCATAGGAACGAAGAGAGCTAATATACAAAGCCGTTTAAATTGTTGTAGTCTACTCCTTACCGGTTTGAAAAGACTAAGGATCTTGAAAATTGTTAAATTTATTAATACGCGAGGTATCTGACATCCTCAGGAATATTGAACCTTGCTTTGCCCAACAGAATTTAAAGCCCCTTAGCTAGTTGAACCCTACAATCCGAAAAATTTCAAGCAAAGTGTGTTTTAAGGCCACATAACGCAGAATAAATATTTTGTGAAAGAGATTAGAAATTGTAAAATACAAAAAGATATCAAAAAGTCATTTCCCGGCCATTAACGAATTTATTGCATCGGAGTGGGTAGTAACAAGGGATGTCAGTATTTTTACACTTGTCCTAGTTCGAGGGTTCTAATTTAATTACACTTCTTAGCACATCACTAACAAGTGCAGAACAAAATTATTATTACACTAGCTACCATTACCAAAATTTGGAAAATAATAACAATTTCACTTCCAAGATTGATAAAAAAAAAACCCTTTAACAACTTAAAGCTTAACTTAAAGTTGATCTCAAATCATATTCTCCTAACATATAAGGAACTTTGGCTTTTGTCAAGTAGTTTCAGGAGACTTTTGTCTCGAATTCTTTTTTCTCTCCATCCGTCAAAACAGCCAGGCGTCTCACAACCACGTACTCCCACTCGTTACCACAATACACCGGAGGTGTGTCTTGACTTATGTATGGACAGAAAAAACGCGACCTCCCGGAATCAAGGAGGCTTCGACAGTAAATAGTCAAGGACTCTGGTGCTAAAGTCAGTATAAGATATATAGAAAAAAATGTATTAGTCATGTAAAATATACGAGGTTAAAACAATATCCTAAACGTACCTGCTAGTAAGCTATAGATGTTATATTTAGCGCGAAATAGGCTGCAGAACAGGCGCGTATTTCAGGCGAACAGAGGCGAAAACGACTTGCCTTTTCTGCAGGCTAAACGCGAAAATGCTGCAGTTTTTTCATCATGTGCGATTCCACTTTAATTTTGTAATTTTAGTTCGTATCTTTTAGTCTTTCAATTCTTAGTTAAAAGATTTCTCCTTGCACCCATATATACATTAATTCTGTTATTTATACTACGTAATGCAGAGCGCCATATTGTACCATCATCATCATTTTAACTAACTAAACTGTCAAGTACTTATAGCATGTCCGCAAGGCATCTTGGCCCTCTTATTCTCAGGATCATCGTCCCACGTGATCATATCCGGGGCATCAGACAATTCTACATCGTCATCCAGTTGTTTCGGGGTCGGCTGTTGCGTGACAGTGTCAGCTGAATCGCCAAGCAGACGAAACACAAGAAACACCGTACTGCCGTGCTCCAAGTGATAATCTTTCAACCGTTTTCCAACTTCTAGCTGCTTTCCAGCAAAAATTATTCGTTGCTCCTCCAATGGAATTCCGTTTATACCCTTGATTTTTTGAAGGAACTCCTCCACTGTTGCGTCCTGGATAATTGAAAACGGAATAAACCAAAGCACAGTCAGTTTCTAGAGAAAACGTATGAAGCGAAAGCAATGATCAAGATGAAGACATTGAAAAATAATTTGTAACACTGAACCTCTTGTGTAACCACACTGATTGCGTTGTTCCCACCAACTCCTCCTTGCACAAAAATTTGCATCATCGTTGGATTAAATACAGCTTCTACTGGAAAGAGAAATCAAATACCAGTAAGCCAGTTTAGAGACTTAAATTTAGACTACAGAACAGAGCAACACTTAGATATTTCACATCGGCTGAACTCTAGCCGACCACGGAGTCAAGTGAGTCTTCAAATAGAGATATGCATTGCCAGAAATCAGGGACATTTTGCTCCCGCGTTAATTGGTCAGCGGAGAGTCAAGTTCCTGTATGAATTTAATAAAAACAATGGTGGCTCGACTTTCAAGAAAGGAGCGAGTTCAATATAAAATGCTTCGTAATCTAAGCAGCTTGGACCTATTGTTACTGAAGTGAATTTGCTTCAATAAATTCAATAAGTTGCTTCTTTTTGAGTTTTGATAAGCCTTTTGGTCAAAGACCTTTTCCCTTGATAATGTCTGCATTTCAGTTGTAGACACTAGCGCTAGCAGTTCGGTTTTGTCGCCAAGATATATTATTTACAAGACCCTTTAATGACCTAGGAGACTGGAAACTAGTTTACAACCCTGAATGAATTAAATATGGCCGCAGTATCGAGCAGTGTAAAGATTCCCAAGGTTTTATCTTTCTGTGCATTCATAAAGATGGCGCACTACCAGCTTTTCACGTACCGTAAAACTGGAGACATTCAATAGCTTTTGGAAGTATCTTATCGACAAGAAATGACTCTTTTTTTGGACTCTTTGGATGCTGCAAACTTTCCACAACTTAAAGCGAGTCGGAGCTAGTTGACCACATCAAGGGTTGTTCCTCAAATCGACAAGTATTAGGGACGGATTTAGTGATATTTCAAAGAAATGTATGGCTGCAGGAACCTAAAACGCGGGTTGAAATGGAAGCCTCGCGGGAAGTAAGTAGACCTATGGCTTTTAATTTGTTTTTGTTTTAGAAGGATAGCTTAATCACTGCTGAATAAGTATCGAGTCGGAGCTAAGGAATATTCCAACTCGTTTGTCTTGTATTTTGGAAAATTTCAGAATTCCCATACATTTTCTCTAAGGATTTCGGCGCCTTTAAGGATGAAATGCGCATGCCCGTCTGCCATCTTGACCCACATTTCTGGCAATGGCAGTATATTCCTCGTCCTGCATCTACTTCCTGGCGAAACAACGGAGGAAATTAAACGCATTGTCGCCGAGTTTTCGCTATTTCCGCAGTCTTCTACAGCTAAATAAATCAATGCAGTACCCCATAACATTGGACACAGAAATCAATGTAATCAATCTTACCTTTCGAACTTAAGACCAAGTTAACTTCTTCAATTTTAAGCTAAGGCAAACCGTAAAATACAATCCGTCAGCAGGACCATCAAATACAAAATGATTCTGTGAACCTTTGTCCCCACTCTTTGTTTGTGTGTTTTGTCTGACACATTAGTCATGAAGTCATATATTTGGAATGTACCGAAAAAAACACACATACGTCATCCATGGGACAGCGGTGTGACAAATTTGATGTTTACTCGAATCAAAATTACGCAGCGTTTCGCTTCATTTTTGTTTTTGATCACAATTTTTCGAAATGGTATGGTGCTCTTTTCAAACTTTTCAGGGGAACGTGTATTCTTAAATAAATGAACTACTGTATACAAAACACTTTTCACACTGACAAGCAATGGCAGGGGGTTCCCCGCGGAAGACACTCAACACAAGCAGACACACTCTGTCATTATCAATAGCTGTAATTTTTAGTGGAACTGTTTTGGAGCATATGAAAACCCCTGCCCTGCCTTAGGGTTAGCTTGTTAAAGTCTCAATACGAGGAAGAAAATGGTTTGAAAAACATCATCAATCTGAGATTCCAATTCTCGGAAAATCTCGATAACAGAGAGAGGGGGCCTCCCCGGGGCTCAGGGAAAGTCCCTATTGATGGGCATTTCCCTTGGGAAAACTCCCTTTCTCCCTTGATCTTTGACAGACATCAGTTACAGTAAATATCAGATGCAACTTTTGTGGTGCGGGAATTTTCCCTTACATTTCGTACTGTGGTTTGATCTGTTTGTTTGTGTGAAATAACCCGTTGTAATATAGCTTAGCCACAGCACTGAAAATGAGTCTCAGAAGAGAGTTTATATCAAGGTAGGCATATATTCATCTTATGTTCACACTATAGTTCTAGGCTACCATAATAACAGTGCATGTCTGCGGTCCGTTCAGGTACAGATTGATCGGCTACAAGTTTAACTACATTCTCTTCACAGATGACTACCCAGTAGCGATCACGTAGTTTTAACTTCGCGCTGATTGATAAATCTAATCCCATCCCAAGCACGTTCTTGTGTGTATGAGGAGTCATCTCCACCAATATCCTGTTTCAAATTCTGTTATGAAGAACATGGATGCTATTACTTTTTATCAAATTCATTGCTAATAAAAATACAACCGAAATTGAACAAACAGAATAGAATTTAGGAAGTCAGAACAGAAATTGAGTGAACAAAACGGAATTTAGAGCATCCCAACAAAACGAAACAGAAATTGGCGAAATTGAACACAAATTGACGATGTCTCAATTTCTTTTGTGTTTATCCGACGAACCGAGTGGGACCTGAGTAAGAGTCAGTTGATATTTAACAACTATTCATCGAAGTGGAGGTGGCTAGTGGTGGATATTTACCGAGCCGCGAAGCGGCGAGGTAAATATCCACCACTAGCCACCGACACTGAGGTGAATAGTTGTTTTAGTATATACTAAAACAGTGAGATAAATGTACACAAAAAAAAGAAAAGGGCTTGGAAAATGGAGGACTTCTCAAATGACAGTCCAAGGCAGCGCCGATCGCCGTTAGGGATTTTTTGTTGTAATTACTGCCGTACGTCTCGTTTTCTCGCTGAGAGAAAAAAATTTGTTTAGTTCTATTGGCGACATTTCATCAAATGGAATTGCAAACCCTTTCTGTATTTGAAACCATTCTGTAAAAAATATAATTCAACTTTGGTTCTCAAGTGCACAAGCGACATCAAATTTGGTTATGCAAGATTAATTTAATTTGCATTTGTAAACAAAACCTTTATCGTTGTTTTTTACCGCTAAACTCCGGGTTAAAAACATAAGCCATTACCTCTGAACACGGTCAAGCCAAATTTAGTCGCTTTCTTGGAGTTTCCAGGGACTGCTTCGTTGTTAATTTGGATGATTCTTCGCTTGTCACGGATACAAACCGGGCCGCCATATTCGCGCGGCGGAGCGAAAAATTCGCAAGCTGCTCGGAGGTAAATAGCACAGGATATTCGGAGTTTGACTAGCCAATCAGAGCGCTATCCACTGTTTTAGTATATACTAATATAATTTATTATAAAAAACTCGGTCCGTATTTTACAGTACGGACCTCGAACTCGATTAATAAGAGGTATGTATTGTAATTTATTATATCTCACTCTTAGTACGTGCGCTATGATTGGTCAATTTAGCGGGCCGTGCTTCACTGTACGGCCCGCTAGAATTAAATGTTTGTTTTCAGAGATAATAATTATCTTACAAACCTCGTTTTCCATAACTTTAATACAGTACGGACCGAGTTTTTCCTCGCAAATTTATAAATATTTATAATATATTTATAAATCGAGCGGAAAAAACGGGGATCCGTAACTTACAGTACGGACCTCGAACTCGATTAGTATGAGGTATGTACAAGCCCCATCCCTGCTCAAAGAAATTTATTCCACTTTCAACATGGCTGCGCGAAGAGGAAACCTTCCATAGAGGTGTCTTTCTTTACTTGAAGAGCTTAAAGACCTCATCGAGACACATAACAGAGAACAAAGTACGAAAACCCTGTTCGACAAAAAAATTCTAGCTGTTCTTTTGGAATATTAAACTTTGGTCTGCCAGGCATGCATGTAAATATAGGTTCCGTCGCTTCAGAATTTGTACACTGACTTGCAGTTATTGAATCCTTGACATCACGAAGTAGGTCTATTACTCGCGGATCAACTCCTTCAATACCAGAATATCTCACAAGAAGATTAATCATTCAATCAATATTATGTGCGTCATGGTTACCCCTTTCAAAACGTCTTTCAATATCAACAACATAACTTTGCACACACTCTCTCAACGAAGTCGGTTCACCGGCCATGTTGAAAAGGGATGATTCACATTCAGTCCCGGCACGTGCCAAAAACCGACCGGTCACAAGCGGAATAAACGTCTTTGAGCGGGGTTTACACATTATAAAGTTCAACTGGCTCTTACTAAGTTTCTACTCGGTTCGTCGGTGAAACACAATAGAAATTGAGACATCGTCAATTTGTGTTCTGTTTCGCCAATTTCTGTTTCGTTTTGTTGGGATGCTCTAAATTCCGTTTTGTTCACTCAATTTCTGTTCTGATTTCCTAAATTCTATTCTGTTTGTTCAATTTCGGTTGTATTTTATTAGCAAAGAATTTGATAAAAAGTAATAGCATACATGTTCTTCATAACAGAATTTGAAACAGGATATTGGCGGAGATGACCCCTCATATGCGCGTATTTTCAAATATTTTCACTTTGACCAGTTCCTTTGAGACCTTTATATGATTCTGCTGCAGCGAGAGAGACTTTCCAGAGTACGCCTCGACATGGCTAACGGTTAAAAACTAGGCTGGTCCTAGCTGTTGTACAGCCGTGAAACAAAACTGAGGATTAGCAAGAGGTACCTCATCCTCTGTTGGGATTAATTAAATAATAACGAGATCCACTAAACTGCTAGAGTGCATAAAGTGGTTATGACGATCACATTTTTCCCGCCAAAATTACGCTGGCGTTTCCTTGCTTGCTTGTGCTACCACAGGTTAATCACAATATGTTTTATATGAATTTAAACAGAGTGCAGAAGGAGCTGAAACAGCTTCAGTCTTCCAAACCACATGGGATTGAAGTCACTCTGCCATCAGGCAGTTTACAGATCTGGGAAGCACTGGTTCCTGGACCTGTGGAATCACCGTACAGAGGTGATCGCTAAACTGATGAAGTTCTCTTATATAATAATACTAGTACTATTACTAATACTAATACTAATATTAATACTAATATTAATACTAATACTAATACTAATATTAATGTTAATGCTAATGCTAATACTTATACTAATACTAATATTAATGCTAAAGCTAATACTAATACTAATGCTAATACTAATGCTAATGCTAATGCTAATACTAATCTTAGTGCTAATGCTAATGCTAATACTAATAATAATAATAATAGCAATAATAGTGAATGTGATGATGAGGATGATATTAAAAATAATGCTAATGCTACTGCTACTGCTACTGGTAATAACAATTATAAATAGAGGATATTACATGGCCGCGCGGAGATACGAAATTTCTCTTCGAGTGTTGAAAAATATTTCACGAGTGAGCGCAGCGAACGAGTGAAATATTTTTCAACACGAGAAGAGAAATTACGTATCTCCAAGCGGCCATGTAATGTTCTGTTTATTTTATAGATACTGATGAAATTTCCACATAAAACAACTTCGGCAAATCTTCCTGGATGCTCTACAAGCTCGGAAAAAATATCGACGTTAAATTTTGGCTGCTCATTGAGAAAGTCACCCGTAACTGTACCGTCTTCGCACCTCGAAGACATTTTTTGAATGAAATTTCAAACGAACCGGCCACGTGCCTGAGCGGTAAGCTCTCTTGTAATTGGCCAATCATGTTGGTAACCATGGCGACACTAATATCCTCACACGTGAAAGATAAAAATAATATCTTCACTGCGCGCGATGAAGATATGATTTTTTCGTCACTGGAAAAATCCTGGTATTTCATCGGTGTCTAAATAATAAAAATATTTATCCAAGGAGCCCATTAGCCTATGCAGGAGTACCCAACGACGGTTTCGAAGGAAATCCACCCTACATTGTGCTTGACATTACCCGTGAATGTCGCTGCGTCAATCTTATTTAATATTTAACTTTCCTGGGAAAAAAATACCCGCTCGTCACCGCCAGCAAGTAGACTTTTACGTTATTGGACTCCAGCCAGCGCTCGACTTTGAGGTCGTCAGCGAGCAGGCTTTAAATTTGACACCTAGCTAGGCAGCATAAAAAAGGCTTGTCAAAAATTTGCCAGCATGTTCAAGTTGCCATTTATTGCCAGCCAGCAAGGAATTTCAATATGCCATAGCCAGGTGCATTTCCTTAAAACCCACTTTATAACAACGGATTTTTACTGGGTTTTTTTAGTATTATCAGGAGCCCACTACCTGGTATTATTTAGTATCATGGACGCAAAAAGTACGTTAATGGTCTCATTTTTACATTTGTCTGGAAAAGACCTTTGGAGCTCACTCGCGTGTTTTCGCGTGTTTTTTATATCAGTTTTTAGCAAGTCAGACGCTGAACGAAAATCCCAGCCAGTAAATTACCTAATTCTAACATTTCTCAGCCAGCGCAATTGCAGCCTGTCGAGCGCCTCCGTCAGGTACTCCTGCCAATGCGGTTTTCAGTAGGGCCCTGGTAACTACTTCATATATCGTACATTTTAACGTACGATATATGAACTAATCTTTGTAAACAAAGAACACAATAGTAGCGCACTGTCTCCTGTACCTTATCTTTACTCCACGTATTTAAATTGCACTCTTCCAGACTATTTTTGTTAGTGCGTACTGATAGGTTCAGTTTCCTCGTGTCGTGGTGTCTTGCTGTCGATCGTTTGAGCGTTCTCGCAAGGGTCGTCATTTTTGTTGTTATAGTGCGATATGTTAGAGGACGTGGTCTTTGTAGTTGATGTTGGTTTTCTACCGGGAGCCGATAGATCAACTCTCTTGATAGCTGTAAATTCACTATAAGCAAACACAGAGAGCCGGGTATTTAAACGATGCGAAATTAGAAGGGTCCGAAACTGACCAGTTTGCGATTGATTTCATGAAAGAAATTCATTTTCAGTGAGCATGTACTGACTTCTCATTCTGGTGTGGTATAAATGAGATTGAAAGGTTCAGTTACAGCACCTTCAATTCAATTTAGACGACGGTTTTGTTTACAAATAAATAACCGGCCCATAAACTTTACAAATGAAATTAGACAATCAAGGATACTTAGTTGATCTAACCAAAAACCTAGCAACTTATGATAAAAAAAATGCAGCACTCACTAATATAAGAATGACTAAGGTCTTAAGAATCAATGGGACAAGCTTGACCAACCAGTTGGATACCAATGCAAACTTGATTGATATATTGTTGGCAGTGGACCCTAAAAATGTTTTTTTTGTTTTAACACTGAACAGATTTAAGCAACATTCTACATCTTTACAGAGCATCCTGTTTGAACTGGGTGCTGCCGTACTCCCTCTACAGCTTTACGAGGTTTCGCGGGAGTCGTATGAATATTTTAAATACTTTACGAGTCTCAGAGCGACAATCACTCACTCACATGAGCTTAAGTTGTTACAATTGCCAACATAATTGTTTTTCTTTCCATTTTAGGAGGACGTTTCAAGGTTCAAATTTATCTACCGTATCCTTTGATGCGTCTAAAGTAAATTGTACCAATATATGAATCTGATTTTGATTCTTAGGAAATTTCTTGATTTACCATATATGGTAAGGCACCAGGACTTTTCTTCCGCGTCATAGGTCCAGCGTGGTCATCCTGTGTGTGTGTAAAAGGGACATCGCCCTTTGAAGCCATGCTATTCCAGCCATTTTACGACCTGTGCATTTCTAAATGATAACGGCAGAGACAAAGTGAGGTTTACCCTCTCTCATCATCTTTGAATCAAACCAGGCAGTTGAAAATAACATTCCTTGACTTTTCGTTTATCATTGCGTAACTCAAGTGAAAATTACCCGCTAGCACACCCTTCCGTGAGTATTACTCAGTTACTGGACGTACCGTAAATCCTCTATTAAGCCAACGGGGCACAAAGTTGGGATCATATCAGTGGATAACTGTGCACTTACCCCTCCCTTAACCCAACAAGTTATAATAAGTTAAAACGTTAGCGTTAATGTTGTGTTAGGGGAGGGGTAGGTGCCCAGATACTGACATTGATCCCAAAGTTGCATGTAAAGCGAAGTAATTCTATGAAATCATACTATCAGATAAAAGGCCACTTTTTTGCAATGAGAGTAACAAGTGTAAATCCGGTACCAAGCCACCCGTGTGGATTATTAATCTAAGGTGCCTTTGTAAGGGTGTCTATTAGAGATCATTAGAGGAAAGTAGCTTAGTAGAGCGGGGTGGCATATTGCTTTAGCTAACTGCAGTACTGCAGGGGTATGTGTTATAATACTTTTATTCAAAAAACGTGACCTCAATGAGCTATCTTGAACCGTGATAATCGCGGCAGTTTCGAGTTTCAGTACAATAAAACATTTCCAGTTGTTGACCGTTTCGCGCTTTGTGCATTGCACATTCAACAACTTCGCCGTTTAGACGTAACTAAATCATGATATCTTTTCTTCATGTGAGAAGGGTGGCGTAAAAGAGAGGTGTGGATTAGTAAGGTTCTGCTTCTAAAGATCGAAAAGAGAAGCGTACTTGAGGGGCGAGGAGGCTTAATAGAATTATATGATATATTTGTTGCTCTGGTCAGAAGCTTCTCGTTAGTCATTTACGTTTTGCAATCAACTTGTCTTTTCTTAGGAAATAGTGCCTCTTATTTATCATTGTAACTTGCGTATTTGTTTGTTTGTGGACAGGTCCGTTTTCTGACTCCCATTTATCACTTGAACGTTGATCCGTCCACTGGTCACGTGTGCTTGGGCTTTCTGTCCGAGGAGAACTGGTTACCGACTCGCTCTATTGAAGACCTGTTAAGCGCTCTGTTTTCTCTACTTATCAGACCAGAGCCGGCGAATGCCGCTGACCAAGCTTTGTTGAGTGCATTCAGAAGCCGGCGGAAATTTTATGAGGAAAAAGCCAAGGATAGTGCAAGGAAAGCTTAAAAATAATGACAAACTTGCTTCAGTAATATGGATGGGACTAATCCTACTGTAGTTCAAGAAAATAATGGTTGCATTCAGTTATCACATATTTTGCTCGTTTTCTCCATATTTTGTTAGCTCTTTGCAGAGTCTAGAATTGGTGTTAGTTGTGTTTCAGTAATAGTGCGCATGCTGGGCGCCGTTTCTTTTTTCTATTAAAGTTTGACTTAGTGGCTTGACAAAAAGAAACGTAAAAATAATAATAATAATAATAATAATAATAATAATAACCTTTATTTGAGTGTCAACTGTATCTAACACTGACGTACTAATTGGGGACACTGTAAAGCACGAATTAAATCAAATGAAATCAAATCAAATTAAATTAAATCAATCAAATCAAATGTTGCTTTTTGTGGAGAGGGAAAAACCGGAGTACCCGGAGAAAAACCTCTCGCAGCAGAGCAGAGAACCAACAAACTCAGCCTACATATGACGCCGGGGCCTGGAATCAAAATCGGGCCACATTGGTGGAAGGCGATCGAGCGCTCTCACCACTGCGCCTACCCTGCTCCCCTCAAAAGGAGCAGTAAAAGGACTTTTGTTCGCTTTGGCGGCTTGTGTAATGCATACTGATACATACTCCTAAGGATTTAATGTAAAACATAAAATGAGCCTAGGATCATAAGGTCATCGTATGCGAAACATCATCGGGAATCCTCTGAGGTCTACCGCTGTTGTTCAGACCGGATCCGCTGCGATTGCAATTTTAGGGATAATTTAATGCCAATGCTGAACAAATTAGACTGTAACGCCACTTTCACTGAACTTGGGGCGTCAGCTAGCTACAGTCGTCTATGTTTTGAAGAATAACGAAGATGGGTCATGATTTACAGGAGTCCAATCTGATAGGTTGAGCCTTCGCGCACAATCCGAAAACTGTCAAGGAAAGTGTGCTTTAAGACCCACATAACGCAGAATAAATATTTTGTGAAAGAGATTAGAAATTGTAAAATACAAAAAGATATCAAAAAGTTATTTCCCGGCCATTAACAAATTTATTGCATCGGAGAGGGTAGTAACAAGGGAACTCAGTATTACATTTTCCCACTTCGAGGGTTCTAATTAAATTACACTTCTCAGCACATCACCAGCAAGTGCAGAACCAAATTATTATTACACTAGCTACTATTACCAAAATATGGAAATTAATAACAATTTCACTTCCAAGATTGATAAAAAAACAACCCTACAATACATTGTCAAACAAACGAGAATTGAGCAATTAATCAAATTGTGGACTTTAAGTTGATCTCAAATCAAGTTCTCCAAACATATAAGGAACTCTGTGAGACTAATTAATGAGAATTACTACTTAGATGTTAAAATCAGTGGCATCATTGAAAGCTCATAATGGGCTCATGCATCTGCTGTATAACAATTTAACCAATAATATACTCCTGACTGAACTGGGTTTATATCAACCAAACTACCAAAGCAACAACTAAAAGTTAAGCAATGAAGACTTCCGTCAAACTTGTTGAAACAGTTCATGGAGTTGGGGTAAAAATGGCCGCTGCACAAGCTGCCATGCAGACACCCTGGGCGGCGTTACAGGCCAGAATAGCAGGGGCGACTGCTGCACCGCCAGTAGTTACACCTGCTGTTCCACCACCGGCAGCAACACAGGCCACCCAGACGGTATTGCACCCTGTTTGACATATGCCATACGCAAGTGGACCAGAATCAGCCATACCAAGCAGGGTAGCGAACAGTACAATAACCTTCAAACCAAGCATGTTGAATACTGTCTCCTGAAACACAGTAGCAAATACAAACATCATAGAACTATCGCTGTGGTTAAAACTTCAAACATCATACCGCACAACAAAAGTTACATACGCCACAATTGTTAAAACTGCCGCCCAACTCGGAAAACTAACAGAAACATAAGGCAAAGTAGCTTTCATAAGAATGATGAAATTCCCGATATGGGTCGATTCTAAACATATCAGAAAAAAAGGTTCTCAACAATGAGTACTCGAAGCTTTCATCTTTGTTTTAATATCGGGGTGCGAAAGGTTTTGAAGCTTTCTCCAAGACTCTACAAGCCAGAACCAAATCTATTTCTCTTGCTCGAGAATGTGAATCAGCTCGTACTACCATGACATGTGAAACTATGAAATACGGCTTATATATACAACTTATTCAGTAAATATTGCAGCAAAAAAGGTTTGCAAAACTTCGCACAATTTCGTACTAGGATCTGCACAATTTCGTACTAGGATCTGCACAATTTCGTACTAGGATCTGCCCAAAGGATTAAGGTCTAAGATGAGCCCAAAGCACATCCAACTAAGGACGTTGTAAGTCAGTCAGGGCCTTCTACTTTTTCCTCTTTTTGGTCTTTCTGACCATTTGGTGGTCTAAGTCAAGCCTAAGCCAAGGCGCATGCGCAACACTAGCAGTCATCCTCTCACCCGTACTGATACTCGCGCTAGTCGTAAATGCGAGCTTGGCACGTATTTCGGCTCCTTTGATTGGTCTATTCTACAGTGTGCAAGATTGCGAAAGCAAGCTGCAGCTTTTTTAATATCTTGTCAAGATTGGGTTAGACACCATCATGCCTTTAAAGACCATCACGCTTCACGTGAATGACTCTCCCTGGGTGACAGCTGAGTTTAAGGCTCTTATCAAGGTGTGTCAAAAAGCCTTTTCGCACGGTGATACTGACGGTTATAGACATCTTCGGAACATCACCAATCGTGAGCAGAAGATGTGTCGCCGAAAGTTCTACGCATCGAAAGTCGCCAACCTCAAGACCACCAAGCCCAGCCAGTGGTAAAGAGAGGTTAAAATGATCGCTGGGATGACTCCTGCTACTGGTGGGGAAGACATACGCTCGCATTTTCACCTTGACGGAATCGCGGTGTACTCTAATCAAGACATTGCAAACATGGTCTTGAACCGATGCAGGATTATACCCCACTTTAGTGTCTTCCCCCACTTGGGGACGACTCTTAGCTCCTAACAGTCAGCCCCTCAGAGGTCTGTAATGCTCTTTGATAGACGATTGAACACTTTTCAGAGTAAAAAATAGACTTTTTTTTTACAAAATATGCTTAATCTTAACATAGATAAAAACGTCTAACCAAGAACTGATCAACATCGTTTTTTGTGCAAGGATCGTTTGTATTGAGACTGAGTACTTGAGCAGTCATGAGTACAATCGTATCCGATTCTGAAACTGGAGTGTTACAGTAGTGCTAAAAATTGAACCTTAAGCTAAAGAAACGTAAAAAGTAACGTTCGTTGCTAAATCAAATTATAAGTGTCTACCACAAAGAAAATGCTTAACTTTACCCTCAACTTTGAGTATGGTGGCTAAAAATTGTTCCTTCACCGTCGTCCTCTCTAAGTCACGCCAATCAAGTACATCCACCTTATTTCTCGTTGTAAATGAACCACTTTCCTAACTTACATTTGCTCTTGGTCAAAACACTAACGCTTTGTAGGAATAAAACTATAAAGACAGGCATATATACCATTTCGACGATGCGCGGCGGTAGAAGCATCCTTATTAGGCAACTTAGGAACCACCACGACGACGAAGACCGGAAGTGAGATAGACGTCAGTGCGCAACCTCGACCAACAAATTCCGTCGTCGTGCTTTCGCCGACGACGAACAAGAGAGTAGTTTGCCGTCGTCGTGCAGAAGAGTGAGAGAGGAATTTTGTTGGGCACGTTAAAGGTAAAAATTCACCAATAATTTACAATTATCATAGTCTTTGGTGTTTTTTCATCCCTGTGGTTCGACTTTAACCTTTCTATTTTTGTTTTTAGACGAATTATCATATTGACAACTATTATCATATTGACAACTCAAGCGGAAGCGAGCTTGTAAGTCTAATTTCAGTTTATATGTAATTAGCTACCGCACTTGTTGACCACTTATACTGGAGAACATACTTAATGACAGACAGAAATATCAAATTGTTTTTGACAAATGCAAACGTGCAAATTGCTTAGCTTTACGTACTGTTGTTGACACATCATATGCAACTGAGCAAATTTTTCAGAACCGAAATAGCGTAAGGCTTGCACCCTTTCAATAAACCTGTCGCTGATTTTACTCTTTAAGCTTAGAAATTACACTAAATATTCGAATTCTCTTTTCGCATAAAAAGAACATTAGTTTTCTGTGCGCTGAACACGATTTCATTCAAGGTTTGGTACAGTGTATAGTAGAGACTTGACGCAGCGACGCCGAGCGGGTTTGACGACGGCGTTCCAGACCTAAAGCAACTGTGACGACAACGTAACTTCCATCTGTCGACTGTCAAGTTACGTTACCCAACCATGGTTTTCATTACGGTGTTCCGTACTTTTAGCACGAAATGCAAAACACAATTCTCGGTCTAGAGTTGTCTTTGTTTATCGACCTGTTATTAGGGTCGTTACACAACGCTCCTCCCCACTAGAGAGACACATTCCTTTCCCTTTGTTTTCGAGAACCAATAGAATGCACGTTACTGTTATCGGCTACGCCAATCAAATTCCTCGTTATATTGGCTGGGCGCAAATAAATATGGAATTAAATTATTCGACGGTCAGTGAGCAAAATTACATAGCGAAATTGTTTATTACCAACGAAAGCAGCCGCCATTTTGAAAGATCTGTGGAGCCAGTACAGTAGTAGTAAAAAGCGGAATTTGAGACAAAATGAAAAATAAAATTTTATAAAATAAATTATAAAGTAAATTGGGAATTTGGGACAAAATGAAAAATAAAAATTTTATAAAATAAATTATAAGTAGAAAAAGTCAATATGAGTACAAAAAATTTAACAGAGATTCGCTAAGGATTTTTACTAGCCGACACAAACCCGACACAAACCCGACACAAAGCCGACACAAAGCCGACACAAAGCCGGCACAAAGATGATACAAAGCCGGAACGAAAATTTTGCATAACTTCTACAATAGTTCTGTTTTACCGGTGCAGAGGTTTTCGAACTAGGGAGGCTGAGATAAAAAAATTATCCAAAGATTTATCATGTATAAAAAAAGTCAATACTAAGACAAATAAAAAAATGAAAAATAAATGTTATTTAAAAAGAAGAATTAATATACAAAATGGAACAATTAAATGTGCCGCAATTAAAACAACTTGCTAAAGAGCAAGGTATACCGAGATATTATTGGCTACGTAGAGCTCAACTTATTGAAGCTCTTAATAATATACCAAACCAACAACAAAGACTCATTCCTGCCCCCAGAAATAATATACCAAATCAACAACAAAGATACATTCTTGATGAACCCATACCCGAGATTAATGTTCCCATTCTAGAACCTTCCAAACCCACATCTAAATCCACTTTGGTTGAAAATTTGGGAAGAAAAGTTATTAAAGCGAATAAAAAGTTTACAGATTGGATTCTATCTTTAATCCCAGAAAATATAAAAAAGACTGTAAAAGAAAGAGTAGAAAGACAGAAGGAAAAGTTTAACAGGATATTCAAAAGTTTCACCCCTAAAGAAAAACAAACAGCATTAAAGGGATATCTGAAAACCTATAGGATAGATGGGCAAAAAGGGTATGGCCCAAATATATTTATTAATAAAATAAAACCAAAAGTTCTTGATATAATTAACAAGAAAAAGAAACCAATCAAGATAAAATTTATATTTACATGTAAGTTTATAAAAAAGAATCCTGCTACAAGACAGACCGATGAAAACTCAGGATACTTTCATTCAACCGTAGAAACGATTACTTCATCAACTGATTTATCTGAATTATTCAATACTATGACAAATAGGTTACTTGAAAAGGCTGAAAAGTTTCAAAATGAAGGTTCTGGATGGCAATTCAATCAAGTTGAATACTTTGATATCAACATCGACCCTTTTGAACCTTTTGTTGGAAGTTCATATATTAATTTACCACAAAAATTAGCAACAAAAAAGGCAATTATAAATGTTAAGAATGAGAATGATCATGAGTGTTTTAAGTGGGCTGTAACCTCCGCTGTATATAAACAAGATATTCACCCAGAGAGACAAAACAAAGAAATGATACAAAATTCGAAGAACTTCAACTGGTCAGGAATAGAATTCCCAACTTCATTAAAACAGATTGATAGGTTTGAAAAGCAAAACCCCTACTACACGATTAATGTCTACGGATATGATAAAGATGATGTATACCCACTAAGAATAAGTAAAAAACAAAAAGGTTATCTAATAAACCTACTTTTAATATCAGAAGATGAAAATAATCATTACTGTTGGATAAAGAATATGAGTAGATTGTTAGCTGCAAAGGTTAGTAAACACAAATCTAAGATGCATTTTTGCCCAAGATGTCTAAACGCATTCCAGTCAGAAAAATCATTGGAAAAACATCTTGAATATTGCGCCACAAATGATGAAGTTAAGATTGAAATGCCTTTAGATGAAGATGGTAATCCTAAGTATATTAAATTCAATAATTATAATAGAAAAATGCGCGTACCATTTGTTGTATATGCAGACTTTGAGTGTTATCCAGAGAAAATACATACCTGCTCACCAAATGAAAGTGAAAGTTTTACTAATCAATACCAAAAACATAAGGCATCAGGATTCAGCTATCTCATAAAGTCTTTTGATGATAAAATATTTCCGCCCGAGCTTGTACAATATACCGCCGAATCCACAGATGACGATATCCCGCAGATATTTATAGATAATTTAGAGCAGGATATTAAGAAAATTTACAATAATACAAAATACCATAAGAAGGCGGCGGATATGACAGAAACGGATAAAAAAGACTATAAAAATGCTACTCACTGCCATATATGTGAAGAAAAATTAGGAGAAGATAAGGTATTAGATCACTGCCACCTTACAGGAAAGTATAGAGGAGCAGCTCATAACGAATGTAACTTAAATTACAAGATTCCAAAGTTTTTCCCAGTAATATTTCACAACCTATCTGGATATGATGCTCATCTTTTTATCAAGAATCTTGGTACAACAAAAGGTAAAATAAACTGCATACCAAATAATGAAGAAAAGTATATTTCTTTCACAAAGCAGATTGTGGTTGATACATTTACAAATAAAGAAGGTAAGAGGGCTGAGGTGAAGCGTGATATTAGATTCATTGATTCATTTAAATTTATGTCAACAAGTCTAGAAAAATTAGTAAATAATCTGCCAAAAGAATCTTTCAAAAACTTAAATATTTTCTATGAAGGTGAAGAATTAAAGGCATTGTTGAGAAAGGGTGTATTTCCATATGATTGGTTTGATGGATTAGATAAACTCAGTGCAACCCAACTTCCGTCAAAGGATGCATTCTATTCAATACTAAATGATGAAAATATATCAGATAATGATTATAAACACGCACAAAAGGTATGGAGAATTTTCAATATGAAAACAATGAGGGAATATCATGACTTATATATTAATTCAGATGTACTACTTATAGCGGATGTATTCGAGAACTTTAGAGATGTTTGCCAAAAGAATTATGGATTGGATCCGGCCCACTATTATACATCACCAGGACTAGCTTGGGATGCTGCATTAAAGATAACAAAAGTGAATTTGGAGTTGCTAACTGACATAGATATGCTACTTATGATTGAGAAAGGTATTCGGGGCGGCGTCTCTATGATTTCTACTAGATATGGTGAAGCAAACAACCCCTACATGAAAAACTTTGATATTAACAAAGTAATAAGTTATATTATATATCTAGATGCAAATAATTTATATGGTGGTGCAATGAGTAAACAACTACCTACTCACGGTTTTAGATGGATGAAAGAAAAAGATCTTACATACTGGAAAAATATGCCCTGCATACTAGAGGTTGATTTAGAATACCCAACTCGACTTCATGATTTACATAATGATTACCCACTTGCTCCAGAGAGACTTTTCATTAATAAGGTCGAGAAACTGATCCCAAATCTAAACAATAAGGTAAAGTATGTTGTTCATCATGAAACATTAAAACTTTATGAAAGTCTTGGATTAAAAGTTACAAAAATTCATAGAGGAATTACATTTGAAGAGTCAGATTGGTTAAAACCATACATTGAATTGAATACCAACCTCAGAGCTAAAGGAAATAACGATTTTGAGAAAGATTTCTTCAAGTTAATGAATAACTCTGTGTTT
Source organism: Ricordea florida (assembly GCA_949710005.1). NCBI lineage: Eukaryota > Metazoa > Cnidaria > Anthozoa > Corallimorpharia > Ricordeidae > Ricordea > Ricordea florida. Next base: position 31,402,619 of record OX453277.1, read on the forward strand.
GGTAAAACTATGGAAAACATTAGAAATAGGGTTGACATTAAATTAGTTACTAATGAAAAAGATGCAAAAAAATTAATATCAAAGCCAAACTATCAACATCGTACTATTTTTTGTGAAAATCTTGTAGCCATCCATATGAAGAAAAAAAAGTTAGTATTCAATAAACCAGTTTATTTAGGTATGTGCATTCTAGATCTAAGTAAAACAATAATGTACGATTTTCATTATAATTATATAAAACCAAAATATGGAGAAAAAGCAAAATTGTTGTTTACAGATACAGACAGTCTTGCTTATGATATAGAAACAGAGGATTTATATAAAGATATAAGTCCAGATGTTAGGGCTAAGTTTGACACAAGCAACTTTCCCAAAAATCATCCATCAGGTATTTGGACGGACGTAAACAAAAAAGTCATCAATATGTTTAAGGATGAGGAAGGCGGTCAACAGATAGCTGAATTTGTAGGCCTACGAGCAAAGCTTTATTCATACAGGATGGATAATGGAGAAGAGATAAAAAAGGACAAAGGAGTAAAGACATCAGTAGTAAAAAAGACTATAAACTTTGATGATTATAAGAGATGTCTATTCAATAAAGAACCTCAGATGAGACAGATGAATGTAATCAGAAGCCGCTTACATAATGTTTATACTGAAACGGTTAATAAAGTTGCACTATCTGCCGATGATGATAAGAGAATAATTAAAGAAGATGGAATACATACTTTTGCAATCGGTCATTATCTTACCAAAACAGAATCTGGAGGTAACTCGGTGTCATAAGGTACAACCTGTAATTCTTCCCTTACAAAGCCTCGTCTTGGACCATCAACCAAATAATATAAAACCGGCTGATTGGGCGAAATCACGCTTCTAGAAATATTATAAACTTTGATACTCCAAATAGGATCTGTAGCCCTTCTTTTTTCACCACCCTCAAGTTCGCTGGGAGATAATAAATACCGAACTTTAACACCAGGCGGTAGTCTAACCTCATCAAGTCCAACAACTCGCTGATAATTTTTTGGTTCAATATCAACCTCTTTAAGTTTTATAGCTTTATCGGGCTCTTTACCGGTTATTCTCGTTGGCGTATTATTCAAAGTTTTCAAAATATTAGGTAATCTTTTCACCCATACTCTAGACCTTTCATCGCTTATCATTTCTTGCGAATATTGATGACTAAATATTCTTTCACCTAATATTCTATTTGCTCTTTCCACAAATGCTTGAGCTCTATGATTGCCGGCTTCACTTCTTTGTATTTTAACATTATGATAATTCATAAGTTTTGTAACCTCGCCCATAAATTCTTTTCCTGGATCAACCATTAATGTTTTAGGATATCTCATTTTTCTAGAATATATTTTTTCAAAAGCATTTGAAATTTCTCGACTTTCTTTTGAGGTTAATGGTTCAGAATCTTTATATCTCGAGGCAACATCAACCACAACTAATGCATATTTATATGTTTTTCTTCCAACTCTATCATGCGGTAAAAATAATAAATCTGCTTGGTGAATCTGATTAGGTTTGTCAACAGTCCAGTGTGGTCTAGGTATATATTTAGGAGCTGGCAGATATATTTGCCATATTGCTTGTTTCTCTAACCATTGTTTTGCTACATTTTCACTTACTTTCACTTTGTGGGAGGGCTTTGCCTGATTAGCCTTTTCAGCTAATTTAGGAATTGCAGAATATCCTTTCCAATATCCCTCGGTTGAATAATATATCCGCTCTAAAAGCGGGTAGGACTTTGTCCGATTTTTCGATAAATCTGAACTCATTTAAAGATTAACCAATGTATCTTATAAATCAATATGACGTCTGAAAAAATTAACCCAAACAGGATTCCGAGAGTACCACTAGGTTTGAAAGCGGAATCAACATTGAATAGAATTACACTTAACCCATCATCAGCCAATCCTGGAGAAACTCTATACATAAATATTCCTAAACTTTCTGAAAATTTAGTGATTGTGCCAGGAAGTGTATATCTAGTATTTAACTTGACTGTTGAGGGGCATGAAAATAACACCCTAGTGAATAATGTAGGTAGTAACCTTGTATCCAGACTCAAGGTTCTTTTTGGAGGTGAAACACTACAGGATACTCAAAGATACGATCTATTTCAAACCTACCACGACTTATTCTTAACAGATGAAGAAAGAGAGGATGGATTAAGGCAAGGTATTTCTTCTGTAAACATGAGGAAGCTACGGACAAATGCGGGTGATAAGGTAGACACAGACGCAAAAGAGGTATACCTTGCAGTAGTACATAAAACCAAGTACCACATCCCACTAAACCATCCTATTATCAACGATCATGGGGTTTTCTACCCAAAGGCGTTAGATCATCAACTAATATTTGAGATTACGCTGGCTCCAGTTAGCGATATTGTTGTTTATTCTGATAAGACCAAGACTCCAACTTATAAAATCACAAACCTTGAGTTAGAATATTCTTGTATATCAAGCGAATACTTAGCTCGCGAGGCGCAAGCAGCTTATCAGGTTGGTAAAGGATTCTTTTATGAAAATGTCACTCTACACAAAACTTTCACCATATCCAGACCTACTGATAGTGTTATAAACCAGCATATTAATCTACCGAGAAGGTCAATTACAGGTATATTATGTTTTTTTATGATACCACACGTTGGAGGAGCAAGAGATTCTGAGAATTTTTTAAATCCAGGTATCACCTCAATCAATGTTGATGTTAATGGCGTACCAAATCGTTTCTACTCTAAGGGAATGGTGCCTTCAGACCTATGGGATTCAATAAAGAAACGTTTCAGCGATTCCTCCAGATGGTCGGTAAAAGAAAAGGATTTTTATAGTAATAAGTTTGCTCTATGGATCGATTTGAGAACTAACCCAGATAATAACATTCATGGAGGGGGTTTAGCCTTAAACAACGCACAAGATGGTATAAAAATAGAAATTAAAAGAATAGCTATTGGTTCTGGTATCATGAATTGTTACATGTTTGTGGTAGCTGATGCATTAATGGAAATTATGAATTCAAACTTAAGATCAATCATGTACTGACCATCGAGCAAAGCTCTCCCCAGCGAAGCTGGAAAGGGAAGAACTTAGTTAATCGGTCTAAAGACCTCCCCGCTTCGCGGGAAAAGAAAAGATGGAAGAATTACGAGATAAAATTCCTTTTCATTGCATTATAACAGGTCCAACAAATTGCGGAAAGACAAAGTATATAATAGATCAGCTCCGAGGGCCTTACCGAAAATTGTTTGAATTCATTGTTTTAATATGCCCAACTTATTCTAAAAATAAAACTTATCATAATTTTGCTCGAGGAGATAAGCGTTTCTTTGTATTATCCCCAGATGCTAGTAACATTGATGAGATTAATGAATTGTTAACTGATTGTCAAACTTTATTCTCTGGTACAAATACACTAATAATTTTAGATGATTGTGCTGTTTCAAATGATCTGAAGAAAAGATCCAATAAATTTATAGATTTAGCATTTTCTGGAAGACATCATGGTTTATCGGTTTGGGTTCTCACTCAGCAATTAACATCAATAGCAAAACCTTTCCGAGAAAATGTAGCTTGTGTTGTTACTTTCCATAACCCATCACAAAAAGGTATGAAGATGCTTTTCGAAGATTATGGGGGTGATTTAGACTCTGAAATTAGTAAAAAGTTTGTTCAACTACTGAAAACAGAAAAATATTCTAGGCTTTGTTTATCTTTACGATTCCCATTCAAATGTTATTTGGAGATACCTGAAACGGTCGAAGACCTACCCGCCTCGCGGAATTGATCTAAAAGAATCAATGTTGTATTAAAAAAATGTCAAAAATTGAAGATTACATTGAAGAAAAAACTGAGGTAAAAAATGATACCGATCAAAGTGAGGATCTTGAAATCAAACAAGAATCACTAGCTATTCTTGCATCTCTTGGAACTACAAAGGAATATTTAGGAGTTGATATGAGTCTCGGTGATGTAAAAAAATTATCTGCAAAAGACATTGAAAAATATTATAATCGTTATCAAGCAGTATTAGGTAAGAAAATTAGTGGCGGATTGGTAGATTCATCTCTTCAATTAGTTTCTAAAGTAATTTCTTATGTGGTTCCCTTGGATGATATAGAATCTCTTTGTGATGATTTGAAGAATGATGATTTAGTTAATCGTGAACTAACAAACATTGTAGGCCTCTTAGCATTGAAAGCAGGAAGATTGGCAGCACTTGCTAGCGGACTATTCCAGGTTGTTAAACATGTTAAAATAGGTAAAATACAACAAGTTACAAGTACAATTACAGATGATTATAACAAAACTGAGCAGGCTACTGAACATACTAATTAACACAACTGAGCAGGTTACTGAATACAAAAATAAATAATGTTGGTAGAATATAAAAGAGATATGGAAATTGAAAAACAAAAAGCTTTAAAACTTATTGCAGATGTTAAAAGGATGCTTGATCATAAAAACCAACAAAATAAAGAAATTATAAAAGATATTGAGATGCTAAAAGAACAAATACGTAGTGATGCTAGCAAAACTTATCCAGATACTGATTTAAAGATTCTTTACTTTGTGAAATAAAATAATAATGTCAGAAGAAGTTGTTGAACAAATTACAATGGATCCTATACCTGAAAAGAAAGATACTAAAAAGAAAGAGAAAGATCCTAAAAAGGTTGCGGCTGGTAAGAAACTAGCAGAATATAACAAAAAAGCTAAAGAAGCGTTGGATAGGGAAATGAAACGAGAAAAGGAACAAGCGGATATTAAACAGGAAGAAAATTCAAACCAAGAGAGTGAACCTAAAGCATGGATTCCAGAGCTATCTTTTACCACTGTTTTATCTATTGTTGGAATAGGGTTTACAGCATTTGATATGTTTATGAGATATTATAAGAAAGACCCGAAGGAAAACAGGACATCACCAGATTTTACACAAGTTCCTCAAAATACCCCCATACCGCAACCACCAACACAGATTCCAAAAATAGGAATGTTATAAGGACGAATCTAAAGATGAAATAAGTAGTTTAAAGATTTCTTACTGATACAGTAAAAAATTATGTCAACTGAAAACAAACTTGTGAAAACTGTTACTGATTCAGCAGTCCTTATTGGATTAGCAGCTGGAGTTGGATATGTAGCTAAAAAGGCTATGAAAGAATCATTTATGAACGATCCCTCCTCAAGTATTACAAACTATGCTAAATGGGTCGCTGTATTGTCAGGTAGTATGTACCTAAAAACATATTTAGAGGATCAAAAGATTTTACCGAATTAAAGATTTATAGACCTGAGCGAAGCGAAGAAACATGGCAACAATAGCAATGATGTTAGGGGGAGCTGTATTGAATGCAACCGCCTTTGTTGGCGGATCATATCTTGCAAAATATCTCTCAGGTGATAAAACAGATACAGAGAAAATAAGACACGATAAGGCATTAGAAAAATATCAAAAAGATTATGCTACATATCAGGAAAATAGACAGAAACTAATTGATTGGAAAGTACAACAAAAGGATGAAAAATATCAGGCGTCAAAAAATATTTCTAATACCGATGAAGCTTTGAAATTGTATAGTGAGACACATGAACCAAAATTCTCTGATTATTATAGACCCAGTGAAAATCAAAAGATGGGTGAAATGGTATATGTAGGTGGTGGTATGTTGGCATTAGGTTATATGGTAAGTAAATTATTTTAGGTTATCGTATATGTTTAATTTAAAGATTTCTTACTGTTGAGTAAAAAATCATGGATCAAGATATACCATTATTAGATTTAACAAAAGGAGAAGATGATGAAGAAAATGATGATGGGGATGGTCCATCAACATCAACCTCCATCGACCAGGGATATCTTGGTTATTCAGAATATATGGCTGAAAGAAAACGACTTCAATGGGAAATAAAAGCTGAAGTGAAAAAACCGGAAGATATTAGAGAAAGAGATGAAAAATATGAAAATAGGATGGAAGCGGCGGAAATACTTAAAAATTATTTTCCTGATTACAATCCAAATGATAGTACATTTAATCCAATATTAAAAGATGATGGTAGTATATGGGGTCAATTAACTTCAAGGCGGGATAATAAACCTCATTTAATTATCAAAAGCAATGGTGATTATTCAGATAATTTAGATTCTCTTCCAGATGGAATAAAAAAATCTCTTGGTGTAGATGCTATAACACAAATGGAAAAAAATTATGGACTTATTGAAGAATTAGAAAAACTTACTGAAAAAAATAAGGAATTAGAAAATTCATTAAAAGGCTTGTATTCAGTTTTAGATTCGCATTCGGATGAGATTGGTATATATGAAAAAACAGAAAAAGAACTTCGCCAATTTATAGAGAAACAACAGTTTCAAATAGCAGAAATTAAAAGTCTTTTTGATTCAACCGTTAAACAGAATATAGAATTAAAAACTAAGGTAGAAAAAATTTTGGAGGAAACAAAATTATACAAGGTAGAAATAGACAAATATAAAAAGGGTCAGTTAAATTTATCAATTTCAGAAAGTAGAAATGAACGATTAAGATCTGAGGTTGTTAAATTAAGAGAGGAAAATAAAAGGAATAAAATCGCAATTGAAGAACAAAAATCAGATATTGGGGTAAGAAATGAAGAAATACTTAAAAATCTTCCATTACGAGAAAGGGTAAAGTATATCTTCAAAAAATATGGCTTTACAGTATTTGCAGTTGTAAGTTCTGTAGGTGTGGTTATTGGTGTTATAGTTTCTAATCTTTCTAAAGGTCTATCAACATTAGGTAAAGGTGTTGGTAATGGGTTTAAAGCTATTGGTAAGAAACTAGGTGAAATATTGCCTGGAATGGTTGGAGCGATTGTAAGTTTTCTGTTCAAAACAGCGGGTGAGGTCATTGGGTTTTTGGGCAGGAATGGTTGGTTGTTGATAATGGCTGTGGTTCTATATTTTGTGGAAAGGGTGAAGAAGAGTCGATAACAAAAACCCACCCCTAAAAGGTCTAAAGATATCATGTTGAACAGTAAAATACAATATGGATGACTACAATAGAATTTATCCTAATTTGCCTGTTAATTCAGACCCAAATTCCTCCTTTCCGCGGAGCGGGGAGGCCCTTCGGGCCGATCAGTCGGTTAATTTCAGACTACAAAAGGCATGTGAAGTATTAAATAATCTTCAAAAGGAAATTAAACATTACGAGGATGTTAGGAAAAAATACAATAGAGCAAGAGGTATATTTACAAAAATAAGTGTTAGTAGTGGGGTTATTTCAGTTATCCTATCTGCAAGTGGACTTGGAACTTCCCTTACTGGTTTTGGTGCTGCTGTTGGTATCCCATTAGGATCAGTGGGAGGTATTTGTGGGGTAATATCGGTTGGATTCGGTTCGGCTTCTAAACGACTTTCCCATAAAGTTAGTAAACATGAACAGACAGTTTCTCTGGCAAAAGCAAAAGTAAACACCATTCACGACTTGGTTTCAAAAGCACTTAAAGATAATGCAATATCTGACCAAGAATTTTCTCTAATTTTATCAGAAGTTGATAAGTTTGAAAAACTAAAACTAGAAATCCGCCAAAAAACCAGAAAAGATACAGAAAAAAACTTAAATATGAATCAGATAAGAACAGAGGTTCGAGAGGAAATATTAAAGGAACTGACCAAAGGGAGGGAAAGAGCAGCTCCCGCACATTGAAAATTTCATATGAGAGAACTTACGTAGGATGGAATTGTTATGTGGGTGTTAGAAAAGAAATGTTTTAAAGACTTTACATCTTATTCTAAACACGAGGAATAAAATGTCATTATTCAATGATTTCAGAAATATGTACCCAAGGGCTGATATAAGTCATTTCATATTTGTGCCTGATTCGTATGGTGGATATATTAAATGGCAAGTTGATGGTACAACAATAATGTCAAATGATGATCCTACTGGAAAAACATGGATTGATGATCTGTCACCCCGGTTGAAAAGAATTTTAAGAAAAGATTTAGGATTGGATGGTTATGAAGTGAGTTCTTTTCCAAAAAGTTTATCCATAACCAACCAATCTTATCCAATACCTGCTATTAATTTTGATGACTTTACAACTGATATAACAAAAATGCTAACCTTTCTAGATATATACGTTTCAAATACGAAGAAATTCACAGCAAAGATGCGTGATGTTTTTACCAATCAAGTTGTGACTTTCAAATTTGGAAAGCAGAGTAGAAAATGGTTGAATGGCCCTGATATGAATTATTGGCCGCAACAACTTAACTTTGCAGTTTGGTGTGCAACATCTGGTTGTGGTATAAGTCCTTTTGAGAGTCTAAATTATCCTAAAGTAGTTAGTAGCTTTATAAAGTTTCATGTATATTTCACAATAAGGCGGATATTATATGAATTGAGTCTTCCCCTACCCGATGAGCAACCTTTTGTAACAAATAATAATCCATATAGTAAAGTTGCATATCAACGATTGTGTGCAGAATTTGGAATTGCCAATAATTCTGATTTTAGATGGAAAGGGGGTAGAAACGGTGGATTGGGAGATATATTCCTTGATTATGGTGCAGGATTCCATGGAAAAGGTGGAGGATATCAAAATGTACATATTATAAGGAATTATGATGTTGAAGCAGATCAATGGCCCGGTGAAGGTAATAAATTCGCTGATGAAGGTGGTAAGAAAGAAAAAGGTAATTTAATTTCATTTATCCGTAATGATGACTTTGCTGATTTCAAATATGCTTGGTTTATCCCAACAAGTGAGCATGGACTCACTAAAGCTGGACTCGGTAGATTGAATCGATCCGCTGAAGCTTTTGTTTACTGTATATTGGGAGCACAAGTCAACACTAGAAATTCGATTTATGGTAATGGCGGTGGAGCTATTGAGACACAACAAGAATTCTTAGCTTTATTTGAAAGTAGTGTGATCGAGAATGACATTTCTAGTTCTATCCAAAGGTATCAATTAGCTGTACAAGAAGCGAAATTACGGCTTGATTTAGCTATTGCCCCTGGTGTATGGTTGATGCCAAGTAATATGATAATCAACACTGAAAGCGTGACAGGTTTTAATAACAAACTCATGAAAGCGAGTAATGATATGAATTTTGGGGTGAATAATTCCCTAAACACTGAAGCAAAACAGGTTGGAATAAGTCATAACATGGGATCTTCAAAGTTAAAGTTACCTCATATTCTACTGGAAGGTAAAACTGAAACAAAACCAAAACCATCAATTAAAACAGAATCGACGAAACAGGAAATCCGCAGGACCAGCTCCGCTGAAAATAATATTGACTCAACGCAGCATGAAAAGAATATATTAGCATTTATAGTTGTCGCTGGTGGATTAGCGTCGTTTCTATTTCAGTAATCACGAGAGCACAGTCTGATGCAACTGGCTATTTCACGTGGCCATTAATTTGCATACAATCGCTGTTCACGTGGAGAACAATAGATTGCATACCAGAGCTCCCTAACAACCGACGAACCTGAAAGTAGATTTCGTTTTTACCTCTAGCGCTCGAAATTGTTAGGGAAGTGTGGAATGTTGACGTCAATGTAAATTTTTGTTAATGTTTTGATTATAGAAATTATGGCGTAACCAAGCAAAGCTCGATTTAAAGATGAATATGATGTAATCAAAACAAAATGTTAAGCATAACAATGTATGAGTCAGAAACTAGGATTTATTTAGATCCTCCGCTGAAAAATCTTCGGGAGATACAACTCCTGGATTGTAATATAAAAACCAAAAGATTGATTAATTTTAAGGATAAACAGATAATATTCAATGATAAGAATCAGGGCTTCATAATAATTCAACCTGGTACATATTCGCTTCGTAATATTCAATCAATCTTTCTTAATGATCCTGATGGTGAAAAGATAACAATAATTGAGACTGATACTGTTGACTATCTATATTCAAATAAGAACTTCAAAATTAAACTTACGAGAGGGTTGGGGTTTGGTTTAGGAGTTCCTGAAGTCATAAATCCGGGCAAATTATACCCCATAAATATTCAGATTAAGGAACCTCTGAGACTTATTTGTAGTATAGTTGATAATAAATCTTCATATATGAATAAAAATAAAAATGGAGAACTTGTAAAACTCTCACCATCACACCTACTTGCAAACATACCCTCAAAGGATTATCCAACAATTCCAGTTCAAAAATATGAGAGCGTTATAAACCACTTTGATTTAAGCATATTAGACAATGAATGGAAAAAACTTGATCTTAAGGGTTCTCCTATAACTTTTAGTTAAGGATTTAGATAAATTTTTGTTATATAACTCTTATTTGAGTTATACAACATAATTTTTTAACTAATCTTCACCCCAACGTTCTTTCAAATCCCTTAACTCTTCAACATCGATACACCAATCTAAATATCTAAATGGATGCCATGCTATTAACATTAGATCATCGTGCAAACTTTTGTAGAATTTGTTTTTATGATTTATTTTATAATCATTTACACATATACTAACTCTTAATGAGTAAACAGTAAATTCTTTATCAAAATTATTAATATTACATTCCTTATCATAATAACCTTCATATTCACCAACCTCATCAAAATATTCTTCATAATATTCATTAGCGCAATTTAATAAATCTTTTACAAACTTTTTAACGCATATACCATTAACACCAAAAATTATATCAGTATCATCAACAATATGAGTAAAAACATATTTATAATCAGTGTAATCAATTAAAAAATTAATCTCATTATCTAAAATAAACCCACGATTTTTTGATATATTTTTTAATAAATCTTCTTTTATTTCCTCAATAAAATCATAAAAACCAAACTTTTTTTTATTATAATAGAAAAAATCAATCAATTTTCTCCCATTTCTTACTTCTTCTTTTACTTTACTTTCCATTTTTATATTTTATTTTAAATCTTTAAATCATAATTTTAATTTTAATTTTATTTTTTCGACATTCCTTACAAGAAGATTTTTGTTTACCATGTTCACATATTTGTGATCCTCCACATTCTTTACATTGTTGTTTTTGCTTACCATGTTCACACATTTGTGATCCTCCACATTCTTTACAGATTGACTTATACCTTCCATGTTTGCATATTTGTGATCCCCCACATTCTTTACAAGAAGATTTTTGTTTATCATGTTCACATATTTGTGATCCTCCGCATTCTTTACATTGTTGTTTTTGCTTACCATGTTCACACATTTGTGATCCTCCACATTCCATACAATAATATTTTCGCTTACCATGTTCGCATATTTCAGATCCACCACACTCTTTACAACGATATTTAATCTTTCCATGAATACAATAATTATAATTAATTATAGTATCTTTTGGTATTAATTTAACAATCTCCTCATCTGGAATTTTTTTAAAAACATTAATAAAATCTTCTTTTCGCAATTTAGATCGCCCTTTAATTTTAAGCTCTCTAGCAATATTTCTCAATTGTGGCATATGTAATCTTTCAAAATTCTCCATTTTGTATATTAATTCTTCTTTTTAAATAACATTTATTTTTCATTTTTTTATTTGTCTTAGTATTGACTTTTTTTATACATGATAAATCTTTGGATAATTTTTTTATCTCAGCCTCCCTAGTTCGAAAACCTCTGCACCGGTAAAACAGAACTATTGTAGAAGTTATGCAAAATTTTCGTTCCGGCTTTGTATCATCTTTGTGCCGGCTTTGTGTCGGCTTTGTGTCGGGTTTGTGTCGGGTTTGTGTCGGCTAGTAAAAATCCTTAGCAAATCTCTGTTAAATTTTTTGTACTCATATTGACTTTTTCTACTTATAATTTATTTTATAAAATTTTTATTTTTCATTTTGTCCCAAATTCCCAATTTACTTTATAATTTATTTTATAAAATTTTATTTTTCATTTTGTCTCAAATTCCGCTTTTTACTACTACTAGTACTCTAAGTTTTTTCCACTTTTAATTATCAAACTAATTTGCTAACTCGAAAAAAATGGACAAGTACATTAAAGTGATGTTTAAGAACGAGCCGAATTCGTGTTTGAAACTTTTTTCCACATCGGCTCGACAACATGTCGGCTTGACAACAACATGGTTCTGTTCACAAACAATAACAAAGTCAATTCTTGTCGTACAAAATAGTTCTAGTGTCTCATTAGTGAGAGTTAAGAGATATAATAAAATAATTATTCCACTCAATCTCGTCGTACATAAACTATAACCAACTCGGCGCTACGCGCCTCGTTGGCTATTAGCTCATTTCGTGGAAAACGACTCGATTTCGTGGAATACTGAGTAGCAAATAGATGAAATGCTAGTGAGCTAAAAGTATTTGGCACATCATTTAAATGTAATAAGAATCACAGAAACAGAATGTTCCTAAGCGCTATGTTTCAAATTCAGCGCTAAAATCGAAGATCTTCAGAGTTTGCTGTATCCAGAGAAAGCAAAATGAATTTTCAGAATGAGCTTGGTGTGAAAATTGAGTAATCGCGGCAAATGCAAGTTTACGTAGCATCTCTCTCAGACCCAGAAGTGGATGTACTAACCTTTGATAAAGACACAGTTATTTGGCCTTACAACGCAAAGTAAAGGGGAAGAAACTCTAGCCAAGCCGCGATGACGCCACAACCGAGGACAGCAGTGGTTTCAGATATGATATACTGCGTAAACAGACAAACTAGTAACTAGTCACACCGCTGATTCCCTTACTTTACAATCTTTTGATTCGTTGATTTCCGTGGTCTATTTTGAGCCGCCTATATCGACCCAGAATCCTTTTTTGTCTCAGGAAGCCTGTAAGGGACATTCGAGATGCGACTTAGTAGGAGAAGAAAAAATTTCTGGAGGTAAATGCGATATAAAAATGCGAGATAAAAAATGCGACCTGCGAGATAAAAAATGCGAGATGCGAGATAAAAATGCGAGGTGCGAGATAAAAATGCGACATGTGTGATAAAAAATGCGAGATGCAAGTTAAAAAATGCGAGATGCGACTCATGCGAGATAAAAATGCGAGATCTGAAATAAAAAAATGCGAGATATGAGTTAAAAAATGCGAGATGCGAAATAGGGCCTTCACCGCTTTTAAAATGGCAGACGGAGAAGCGGCTTCTGATAATATTAGCTTATAAAACAACGTGGCTGCTTATTTTCCTCTGTGTTTTGTGTCGGTTATGGTTATGGAAAATGAAGTTGCCTGTACTTATTGGTATTCTGATTGCGTGTCTTTCTTACTTGACGAACTGTGTAGATGCTGTTCTTCCCAGCTAAGGGACGGACCATTAGAAAAGTGATGGGGGGGGGGGGGTGGGGAATTTTCAGCTTGCACGAATGTTTTTTTTCGCTCACTGCTTGTGCAGGAATTTTTTTTTCAGGTGAACCCCTCTGCACGAATTCTTTTTAGTACGTGTGAAAAAGTCACAATTGGACCTTCCTTTTGCATGAATTTTTTTTCACGTTCTTCTTTGCATGAAATTTTTTTCTTGGTATTTTTCCTTGCATGAATATTTTGTTGTTTTTTTCCTCACCCCACCCCCCATCACTTTTCTACTGGTCCGTCCCTAAATACCAGCACTATCCCTAAATGCCCAGCAGGATCGTATCTTAATTGTATTCGATGATATAGAAGTTCGATTACGTAGTGAGAAAGACATGCAACAAGAATACCAATAAGTACAGGCAACTCCATTTTCCATGCAATATGCCATGCAATATGATGCGTCTAAAGTAACCTTTTCTACTATATGAATCTGATTTTGATTCTTAGGAGATTTCTTGATTTACCATATATGGTAAGGCACCAGGACTTTTCTTCCGCGTCATAGGTCCAGCGTGGTCATCCTGTGTGTGGGTAAAAGGAACTATCGCCCTTTGAAGCCATGCTATTCCAACCATTTTACGACCTGTGCATTTATAAATGATAACGGCAGAGACAAAGTGAGATTTACCTTCTGTGAATCAAACTAGGCAATTGAAAATAAATTCCTTGACTTTTTGTTTATCATTCCGTAACTCAAGTGAAAATTACCCGCTAGCACACCCCTCCGTGAGTATTACTCAGTTATTGGACGTACAGTTAATCCTCTATTAAGCCACCGGGGCACAACTGGGATCATATCAGTGGATAACTGTCCACGTACCCCTCCCGTAACCCAACAAGTTATAATAAGTTAAAACGTTAGCGTTAATGTTGTGTTAGGGGAGGGGTAGGTGCCTAGATACTGACATTGATCCCAAAGTGGCATGTAAAGCAAAGTAATTCTATGAAATCATACTATCAGATAAAAGGCCATTTTTTTTCCAATGAGAGTAATAACTGTAAATCCGGTATCAAGCCACCCGTGTGGATTATTAATCTAAGGTGCCTTTGTAAGGTGGTGTATTAGAGATCATCAGAGGAAAGTAGCTTAGTGGGGGGCATATTGCTTTAGCTAACTGCAGCACTGCAGGGGTATATGTTATAATACTTTTATTCAAAAAACGTGACCTAAGTGAGCTATCTTGAACTGTGATAATCGCGGCAGTTTCGAGTTTCAGTACAATAAAACATTTCAAGTTGTTGACCGTTTCACGATTTGTGCATTGCACATTCAACAACTTCGCCGTTTAGACGTTACTAAATCATGATATCTTTTCTTCATGTGAGCAGGGTGGCGTAAAAGAGAGGTGTGGATTAGTAAGGTTCTGCTTCTAAAGATCTAGAAGACAAGCGTACTTGAGGGGCGAGTTATATGATATATTTGTTGCTCTAGTCAGAAGCTTCTCGTTAGTCATTTACGTTTTGCCATCAACTTGTCTTTTCTTAGGAAAGAGTGCCTCTAATTTATCATTGTAACTTGCGTATTTGTTTGTTTGTGGACAGGTCGGTTTTCTGACTCCCATTTATCACTTGAACGTTGATCCGTCCACTGGTCACGTGTGCTTGGGCTTCCTGTCCGAGGAGAACTGGTTACCGACTCGCTCTATTGAAGACCTGTTAAGCGCTCTGTTTTCTCTACTTATCAGACCAGAGCCGGCGAATGCCGCTGACCAAGCTTTGTTGAGTGCATTCAGAAGCCGGCGGAAACTTTATGAGGAAAAAGCCAAGGATAGTGCAAGAAAAGCTTAAAAATAATGACGAACGTGCTTCAGTAATATGGATGGGACTAATCCTACTGTAGTTCAAGAAAATAATGGTTGCATTCAGTTATCACATATTTTGCTCGTTTTCTCAATATTTTGTAGCTATATATTTGCTGAGTCTAGAATTGGTGTTAGTTGTGTTTTAGTAATAGTGCGCATGCTGGGCGCCGTTTCTATTTTCCATTAAAGTTTCACTTATTGGCTTGACAAATTAAAAAGAAACGTAATAATAATAATAATAATAATAATAACCTTTATTTGAGTGTCAACTGTATCTAACACTGACGTACTAATTGGGGACACTGTAAAGCACAAATTAAATCAGTCAAATCAAATGTTGGTTTTTGTGGAGAGGGGAAAACCGTAGTAGGCCGGAGAAAAACCTCTCGGAGCAGAGCAGAGAACCAACAGACTCAGCCTACATATAACGCCGGGGTCTCCATCTCGTGTCCGTTTATATTTTCTATTAAAGTTTGACTTATTGGCTTGACAAAAAGAAACGTAAAAGGACTTTTGTAGACTCCTTCTCTGGTCCATGTGTAATGCATACTGATACATACTGCTAAGGATTTAATGTAAAACATAAAATGAGCCTAGGATCATAACTGGTCATCGTATGCGAAGCATCATCGGGAATCCTCTGAGGTCTACCGCTGTTGTTCAGACCGGATCCGTCGCGATTGCAACTTTAGGGATAATTTAATGCCAATGCTGAACAAATTGGATTGTAACGCCATTTTCACTGAACGTGGAGCGTCAGCTAGCTACAGTCGTCTATGTTTTGAAGAATAACGAAGATGGGTCATAATTTACAGGAGTCCACTCTGATAGGTTGAGCCTTCGCGCACAATCCGAAAACTGTCAAGGAAAGTGTGCTTTAAGGCCCACATAACGCAGAATAAATATTTTGTGAAAGAGATTAGAAATTGTAAAATACAAAAGATATCAAAAAGTCATTTCCCGGCCATTAACAAATTTATTGCATCGGAGAGGGTAGTAACAAGGGAACTCAGTATTTTTACACTTTTCCTACTTCGAGGGTTCTAATTAAATGACACTTCTCAGCACATCACTAGCAAGTGCAGAACCAAATTATTATTACACTAGCTACCATTACCAAAATTTGGAAATTAATAACAATTTCACTTCCAAGATTGATAAAAAAACAACCCTACAATACATTGTCAAACAAACGAGAATTGAGCAATTAATCAAATTGTGGACTTTAAGTTGATCTCAAATCAAGTTCTCCAAACATATAAGGAACTCTATGAGACTAATTAATGAGAATTACTACTTAGATGTTAAAATCAGTGGCAACATTGAAAGCTCATAATGGGCTCATGCATCTGCTGTATAACAATTTAACCAACAATATACGCCTGACTGAACTGGGTTTATATCAACCAAACTACCAAATTTAAAGCAACAACTAAAAGTTCAGCAATGAAGACTTCCGTCAAACTTGTTGAAACAGTTCATGGAGTTGGGGTAAGAAGGACGGTTGCACAAGCTGCCATGCAGACACCCTGGGCGGCGTTACAGGCCAGAATAGCAGGGGCGACTGCTACACCGCCAGTAGTTACACCAGCTGTTCCACCACCGGCAGCAACACAGGCCACCCAGATGGTATTGCACCCTGTTTGACATATGCCATACGCAAGTAGACCAGAATCAGCCATACCAACCAGGGTAGCAAACAGTACAAAAACCTTGAAACCAAGCATGTTGGATACTGTCTCCTGAAACACAGTAGCAAATACAAACATCACTATCGCTGTGGTTGTTAAAACTTCAAACATCATACCGCTCAACAAAAGTTACATACGGCACAATTGTTAAAACTGCCGCCCAACTGAAAGCTAACAGAAAAATACGACAAAGTAGCTTTCATGAGGATGATCAAATTCCCGATATGGCTCGATTCTAAACATATCAGACAAAAAGGCTTTCCAGAATGAGTACTCGAAGCTTTCATCTTTGTTTTAATATCGGGGTGCGAAAGGTTTTGAAGCTTTCTCCAAGACTCTACA
Organism: Ricordea florida; assembly: GCA_949710005.1. Lineage (NCBI taxonomy): Eukaryota > Metazoa > Cnidaria > Anthozoa > Corallimorpharia > Ricordeidae > Ricordea > Ricordea florida. The sequence continues at coordinate 31,419,777 of OX453277.1, forward strand.
AGCCAGAACCAAATCTATTTCTCTTGCTCGAAAATGTGAATAAGCTCGTACTACCATGACATGTGAAACTATGAAATACGGCTTATATATACAACTTATTCAGTAAATATTGCAGCAAAAATGTTTGCAAAACTTCGCACAATTTCGTACGTATATTATCTAGGAATCCTAATGTAAATTGTGTTTTCCATTTACAACAAATTCCGGTTGTGACGAAAATGCAAACAACTTTTTAATTCCTTGCTGACAGTTAAAGTTCTGGAATGATCGGAAAATCTGAAAAGGTAGTCCTGCGAAACTATCTATGTACTGAATAGAAATTTTCCAGTGGGAATTTCTGTTTCATTTAATAATTTGAAAGTTCAACTTTTCCACAAAATCGCAGTGTGTCACTGTGCGTTACACAATCCCACGCCTCATAGATTAAACTAACAACTCTCAAATGGAGCACAAGTCTTCCAAACAAAAAACTGAATGCCACTGCAAAATTTCCTATAATTTCTGTAGTTTCGTGAAAAGCGTGCCAGTTTAGTCCAGTCAGTACACTGCATTACCCAGTGATAAACGCAAATTTCAACACTGAGATTACTTTGCCGAAAATGTTGAGTAGGATCTGTCAAGAATATGGACATGGCAGGTTCTCGTTTTGAAAATTGTAATTACCTTCCCAGTCAAACGAGTCTACTTGGGAGTTAAACAAACATTTTTCTGTGCATGGATTAAATCAAGCATCAAATCGTGATCACAAAAACACGCTTAAATCATGACTAACCCGCGCTTTTACTTTTGCTTTTAAAACTCGAAAGGTTTTCAAGCTTTCTAGCAGAAGCGTAAGCCAGAACCAAAGGTACTTCTCTTGCCTAAAATTACGAATCAGATACCACCATGACAATTCGCATGGACTATGAAATACAGCCTTTACATGTTACTTATTCAAAGGTCATTCAGTGTCAATAAACTCAGCCACTTCCACGGTCGCTTCCCACGGTTCCCTACCTAAAAGACGACTGACCTTTGCACTTTAGACAAATGTGTCTTACCTGTACCTTAAGCGTATAAACCAAGACACGAAGCCACAGAACACGCAAACAGAAATAAGTTGCCTCAAGTTTTCTACAAAAACAACTTCGCTTAATGTCCAGCTAGTCGCGTACGAAAATCTCCGACCAAACAGGAGCCTGATCACAGGCTGACACTGCCCAGTCAACAGACGGTCAACAGCCTGAGTAATTGAAACACACAGGAGCGGTAAAGAACGTGACAAGAGCAGGTTAAAGAGCCTGAAAATTAGCGGGAATCGACCTCGTCAGGATCTGCCCAAAAGATTAAGGTCTAAGATGAGCCCAAAGCACATCCAACTAAGGATGGTATAAGTCATTCAGGACCTTCTACTTTTTCCTCTTTTTGGTCTTTCTGACCATTTAATGGTCTTACCCGAGCCAAAGCCAAGGAGCATGCGCAACAATAGCAGCTGTCGTTCTCTCACCCGTACTGATACTCGCGCCAGTCGTAAATGCGAGCTTGGCAGGTATTTCGGCTCCATTGATTGGTCTATTCTAGAGTAAGCAAGATTGCGAAAGCAAGCTGCAGCTTTTTTAAGATCTTGTCAAGATTGGGTTAGACACCATCATGCCTTTAAACATCATCACGCTTCACGTGAATGCCTCTCCCTGGGTGACAGTTGAGTTTAAGGCTCTAATCAAGCCGTGTCAAAAAGCTTTTGCGCAAGGCGATACTGAGGGCTATAGACATCTTCGGAACATCACCAATCGCAAGCGGAAGATGTGTCGCCGAAAGTTCTACGGATCGAAAGTCGCCAACCTTAAGACCACCAAGCCCAGCCAGTGGTAAAGAGAGGTTTATATGATCGCTGGGATGCGTACTCTAATCAACACATTGCAAAGATGGTCAACTCGGCTCTTCTTGAACCGATGCAGGATTATACCCCGCTTTCGTGTCTCCCCTCACTTGCGGACGACTCTGAGCTCCTAACAGTCAGCCCCTCAGAGGTCTGTAATGCTCTTTGATAGACGATTGAACACTTTTTAGAGTAAAAACTAGACTTTTATCACAAAATATGCTTAATCTTAACAGAGATAAAAACGTCTAACCAAGAATTGATCAAGACACTTTTTTGTGCAAGGATCGCTTGTAGTGAGACTGAGTACTTGAGCAGTCATGAGTACAATCGTATCCGATTCTGAAAATGGAGTGTTACAGTAGTGCTAAAATTTTGAACCTTAAGCTAAGGAAACGCAGAAATAAACGTTCGTTGCTAAATCAAATTATAGGTGTCTACCACAAAGAAAATGCTTAACTTTACCCCCAACTTTGAGTATGGTGGCTAAAAATTGTTCCTTTACCGTCGTCCTCTCTAAGTCACGCCGATCAAGTACATCCACCTTATTTCTCGTTGTAAATGAACCACTTTCCTAACTTACATTTGCACTTGGTCAAAACACTAACGCTTTGTGGGAATAAAATATAAAGACAGGCATATATACATTTCGACGATGCGAGGCAGTAGAAGCATACTTCTCAGGCAACTTAGGAACCACAAGGACGACCAGGACCGGAAGTGAGATAGACGTCAGTGCGCAAGCTCGACCAGCAAATTCCGTCGTCGTGCTTTCGTCGACGACGACCAAGAGAGTAGTTTGAGTGAGAAGAGTGAGAGAGAAATGAGAGCGAGAGTGAGAGAGAAATTTTGTTGGGCACGTTAAAGGTAAAAATTCACCCATAATTTACAATTACCATAGTCTTTGGTATTTTTTCATCCCTGTGGTTCCACATTAACCTTTCTATTTTTGTTTTTAGACGAATTATCATATTGATATGACAACTCAAGCGGAAGCGAGCTTGTAAGTCTAATTTCAGTTTAGATGTAATTAGCGAGCACACTTGTTGACCACTTATACTGGAGAACATACTTAATGACAGACAGAGATATCAAATTGTTTTTGAGTGAAAAAAACGTCTTCACACGATGAAAAGTTCGACAAATGCAAACGTGCAAATTGCTTAGCTTTACATACCGTTGTTGACACGTCACATGCAACTGAGCAAATTTGTCAGAACCGAAATAGCGTAAGGCTTGCACCCTTTCAATAAACCTGTCGCTGATTTTACTCCTTAAGCTTAGAAATTACACTAAAAATTCGAATTCTCTTTTCGCATAAAAGAACATTAGTTTTCTGAGCCCTGAACACGATTTCATTCAAGGTTTGGTACAGTGTATAGTAGAGACTTTACGCAGCGACGACGGGAGAGTTTGACGACGGCGTTCCCGACCTAAAGGAACTGTGACAACAACTTCCATCTGTCGACTGTCAAGTTACGTTACCCAACCATGGTTTTCATCACGGTGTTTGGTGCTTTTAGCGCGAAATGCAAAAACCAATATCACGGTCTAGAGTAGTCTTTGTTTATCGGCCTGTTACGTCTTATTTGTAAAAGAAAAATAAATGTTTGTAATTATATCTACATCCCCTGTATATGAGCAAACGCGCGCTCTGATTGGTTCCCTACTCATACAGTAAAAGCCCGCATACAAGAACATGTGGATTAAGAACACCCAGGCTGAAATTTGCTAAAAAAGGAGCATATATATAAGAACACGTTCAGCCTGAAAATATATACAAAAACTCTTTCCTTTTAAGTTTAATAGAACAGTGTCTGTAGCCAGTTTACTGTGGTATTGCACTAAGATCTCTGTATAAATGCTAGTAATTTTACTTGCTGTGTATAGCAAATGTACAACAATTGTATTTGCAATTAAAAGTCTTATAATTACATGAAAAATATACAATAAAATGAATGTCAAGTTTAAGTTTCTCTTAACCATTTCATCATAGTTAGTAAATCCCTTACAGTTTTTTTAGAAGTAAAAAATTGAAAACAAATAAGAACACTTTCAGGCTGATTTCACCTAAAATACCCGATATATAAGAACCTAATCAGCCTGAACCCCGAAATGGGGTGTTCTTGTATGCGGGTTTTTACTGTAGGCTATCAGCTCATATACCATTAGTACGGAAACGGCCATCATGGAGGAATGATTTCTTGAATTAGACGGGGAGAAATTCAGGTCTTGCTTGAAAAAAATATACCAAAAAATACTACCGAAGCAAATAAATATGGGATTAAATTCTTCCACGGTAAGTGAGAAAGATTATATAGCGAAATTGTTTATTACCAACGAAAGTGAAACTCTTACAAGCAGCCGCCATTTTGAAAGATCTGTGGAGCCAGTACTCTAAGTTTTTATTTTATTTCTACCTATTTTTTCCACTTTTAATTCTCAAAACTAATTTTTTAATTCGAAAAAAAATTGACAAGTAGATGCGAAATAGGGCCTTCTCCGCTTTCAAAATGGCAGACGGAGAAGCGGCTGCTGATAATATTGGCTTACGTGGCTGCTTATTTTCCTCTGTGTTTTGTGTCGGTTATGGTTATGGAAAATGAAATTGCCTGTACTTATTGGTATTCTGATTGCGTGTCTTTCTTACTTGACCAACTGTGTGGATGCTGTTCTTCCCAGCTAAATACCAGCAATATGCCATGCAATATGATGCGTCTAAAGTAAACTTTACTACTATATGAATCTGATTTTGATTCTTAGGAGATTTCTTGATATACCATATATGGTAAGGCACCAAGACTTTTCTTCCGCGTCATAGGTCCAGCGTGGTCATCCTGTGTGTGTATAAAAGGAACTATCGCCCTTTGAAGCCATGCTATTCCAACCATTTTACGACCTGTGCATTTATAAATGATAACGGCAGAGACAAAGTGAGATTTACCTTCTGTGAATCAAACCAGGCAATTGAAAATAAATTCCTTGACTTTTTGTTTATCATTCCGTAACTCAAGTGAAAATTACCCGCTAGCACACCTTTCCGTGAGTATTACTCAGTTCCGGACTTGCCATAAATTCTCTATTAAGCCACCGGGGTATAAAGTTGGGATCATATCAGTGTATAACTGTGCGCGTACCCCTCCCTTAACCCAACAAGTTGTAATAAGTTAAAAAGTTAGCTTTAATGTTGTGTTAGGGGAGGGGTAGGTGCCCAGTTACTGATATTGATCCCAAAGTTGCATGTAAAGCGAAGTAATTCTATGAAATCATACTATCAGATAAAAGGCCATTTTTTTTGCAATGAGAGTAATAATTGTAAAACCGGTATCAAGCCACCCGTGTGGATTATTAATCTAAGGTGCCTTTGGTAAGGGTGTCTATTAGAGATCATTAGAGGAACGTAGCTTAGTAGAGCGGGGTGGCATATCGCTTTAGCTAACTGCAGCACTGCAGGGGTATGTGTTATAATACTTTTATTCAAAAAACGTAAACTGTGATAATCGCGGCAGTTTCGAGTTTCAGTACAATTCCGTTGTTGACGCCTGTTTTGCTTTGCACATTCAACAACTTCGCTGTTTAGACGTAACTAAATCATGATATCTTTTCTTCATGTGATGGGTGGCGTAAAAGAGAGGTGTGGATTAGTAAGGTTCTGCTTCTAAAGATCTAGAAGACAAGCGTACTTGAGGGGCGAGTTATATGATATATTTGTTGCTCTAGTCAGAAGCTTCTCGTTAGTCATTTACGTTTTGCCATCAACTTGTCTTTTCTTAGGAAAGAGTGCCTCTAATTTATCATTGTAACTTGCGTATTTGTTTGTTTGTGGACAGGTCGGTTTTCTGACTCCCATTTATCACTTGAACGTTGATCCGTCCACTGGTCACGTGTGCTTGGGCTTCCTGTCCGAGGAGAACTGGTTACCGACTCGCTCTATTGAAGACCTGTTAAGCGCTCTGTTTTCTCTACTTATCAGACCAGAGCCGGCGAATGCCGCTGACCAAGCTTTGTTGAGTGCATTCAGAAGCCGGCGGAAACTTTATGAGGAAAAAGCCAAGGATAGTGCAAGGAAAGCTTAAAAATAATGACAAACTTGCTTCAGTAATATGGATGGGACTAATCCTACTGTAGTTCAACAAAATAATGGTTGTATTCAGTTATCACATATTTTGCTCGTTTTCTCCATATTTTGTTAGCTATTTGCCGAGTCTAGAATTGGTGTTAGTTGTGTTTTAGTAATAGTGCGCATGCTGGGCGCCGTTTCTATTTACTATTAAAGTTTGACTTATTGGCTTGACAAAAAGAAACGTAAAAATATTAATAATAACCTTTATTGGAGTGCCAACTGTTCTAACACTGACGTACTAATTGGGGACACTGTAAAGCACAAACTAAATTAAATGAAATCATATTAAATTAAATTAAATCAATCAAATCAAATGTTGGTTTTTGTGAAGAGGGGAAAACCGGAGTACCAGGAGAAAAAACCTCTCGGAGAAGAGTAGAGGACCAACAAACCCAGCCCACATATGACGCCGGGGCCTGGAATCCAAATCGGGACACATTGGTGGAAGGCGAGCGATCTCACCACTGTGCCTACCCTGCTCCCCTCAAAAGGAGCGCTAGCAGGACTTTTGTTTCCTTTGGCGATTTGTGATTTCCTTCTCTAGTCCATGTGGAATGCATACTAATACATAATGCTAAGGACTTGATGGTCATCGTATGCAAAACATGACCGGGAATCCTCTGAGGTCTACCGCTGTTGTTCAGACAGGATCCGTCGCGATTGCAATTTAAGGGATAATTTGATGCCAATGCTGAAAAAATTGGATTGTAACGCCATTTTCACCGAACTTGGGGAGTCAGCTAGCTACAGTCGTCTATGTTTTGTAGAATAACGAAGATGGGTCATGATTTACAGGAGTCCACTCTGATTGGTTGAGCCTTCGCGCACAATCCGAAAACTGTGAACGAAAGTGTGCTTTAAGGCCCACATAACGCAGAAGAAATATTTTGTGAAAGAGATTAGAAATTTTAAAATACAAAAAGATATCACAAAGTCATTTCCCGGCCATTAACAAATTTATTGCATCGGAGAGAGTAGTAACAAGGGATGTCAGTATTTTTACACTTGTCCTACTTCGAGGGTTCTAATTAAATTACACTTTTCAGCACATCACTAGCAAGTGCAGAACCAAATATTATTACACTAGCTACCATTACCAAAATTTTGAAAATAATAACACTTTCACTTCCAAGATTGATAAAAAAACAACCCTTTAACAATACATTGTCAAACAAACGAGAATTGAGTAATTACTCAAATTGTGGACTTCAAGTTGATCTCAAATCAAATTCTCCTAACATATAAGTAACTCTATGAGACTAATTAATGAGAATTGCTACTTAGATCTTGAAATCAGTGCCATCATTGAAAGCTCATAATGGGCTCATGTATCTGCTGTATAACAATTTAACCAACAATATACTCCTGACTGAACTGGGTTTATATCAACCAAACTACCAAAGCAACAACTAAAAGTTCAGCAATGAAGACTTCCGTCAAACTTGTTGAAACAGTTCATGGAATTGGGGTAAGAAGGACGGTTGCACAAGCTGCCATGCAGACACCCTGGGCGGCGTTACAGGCCAGAATAGCAGGGGCGACTGCTGCACCACCAGTAGTTACACCTGCAGTTCCACCAGCGGCAGCAACACAGGCCACCCAGACGGTATTGCACCCTGTTTGACATATGCCATACGCAAGTAGACCAGAATCAGCCATACCAAGCAGGGTAGCGAACAGTACAATAACCTTCAAACCAAGCATGTTGGATACTGTCTCCTGAAACACAGTAGCAAATACAAACATCATAGAACTATCGCTGTGGTTAAAACTTCAAACATCATACCGCACAACAAAAGTTACATACGCCACAATTGTTAAAACTGCCGCCCAACTCGGAAAACTAACAGAAACATAAGGCAAAGTAGCTTTCATAAGAATGATGAAATTCCCGATATGGGTCGATTCTAAACATATCAGAAAAAATGGTTCTCAACAATGAGTACTCGAAGCTTTCATCTTTGTTTTAATATCGGGGTGCGAAAGGTTTTGAAGCTTTCTACAAGCCAGAACCAAATCTATTTCTCATGCTCGAGAATGTGAATCAGCTCGTACTACCATGACATGTGAAACTATGAAATACGGCTTATATATACAACTTATTCAGTAAATATTGCAGCAAAAAAGGTTTGCAAAACTTCAAACAATTTCGTACTAGGATCTGCACAATTTCGTACTAGGATCTGCACAATTTCGTACTAGGATCTGCCCAAAGGATTAAGGTCTAAGATGAGCCCAAAGCACATCCAACTAAGGACGTTGTAAGTCAGTCAGGGCCTTCTACTTTTTCCTCTTTTTGGTCTTTCTGACCATTTGGTGGTCTAAGTCAAGCCTAAGCCAAGGCGCATGCGCAACACTAGCAGTCATCCTCTCACCCGTACTGATACTCGCGCTAGTCGTAAATGCGAGCTTGGCACGTATTTCGGCTACATTGATTGGTCTATTCTACAATGTGCAAGATTGCGAAAGCAAGCTGCAGCTTTTTTAATATCTTGTCAAGATTGGGTTAGACACCATCATGCCTTTAAAGACCATCACGCTTCACGTGAATGACTCTCCCTGGATGACAGCTGAGTTTAAGGCTCTAATCAAGGTGTGTCAAAAAGCTTTTCCGCAAGGCGATACTCAGGGTTATAGACATCTTCGGAACATCACCAATCGTAAGCGGAAGATGTGTCGCCGAAAGTTCTACTCATCGAAAGTCGCCATCCTTAGGTTCACTAAGCCCAGTCAGTGGTAAAGAGAGGTTAAAATGATCGCTGGAATGACTCCTGCTACTGGTGGGGAAGACATACGCTCGCATTTACACCTTGACGGAATCGCGGCGTACTCTAATCAAGACATTGCAAACATGGTCTTGAACCGATGCAGGATTATACCCCACTTTAGTGTCTTCCCCCACTTGGGGACGACTCTTAGCTCCTAACAGTCAGCCCCTCAGAGGTCTGTAATGCTCTTTGATAGACGATTGAACACTTTTCAGAGTAAAAAATAGACTTTTTTTTACAAAATATGCTTAATCTTAACACAGATAAAAACGTCTAACCAAGAACTGATCAACATCGTTTTTTGTGCAAGGATCGTTTGTATTGAGACTGAGTACTTGAGCATTCATGAGTACAATCGTATCCGATTCTGAAACTGGAGTGTTACAGTAGTGCTAAAAATTGAACCTTAAGCTAAAGAAACGTAAAAATTAACGTTCGTTGCTAAATCAAATTATAAGTGTCTACCACAAAGAAAATGCTTAACTTTAGCCCCAACTTTGAGTATGGTGGCTAAAAATTGTTCCTTCACCGTCCTCCTCTCTAAGTCACGCCAATCAAGTACATCCACCTTATTTCTCGTTGTAAATGAACCACTTTCCTAACTTACATTTGCTCTTGGTCAAAACACTAACGCTTTGTAAGAATAAAACTATAAAGACAGGCATATATACCATTTCGACGATGCGCGGCGGTAGAAGCATACTTATTAGGCAACTTAGGAACCACCACGACGACGAAGACCGGAAGTGAGATAGACGTCAGTGCGCAAGCTCGACCAACAAATTCCGTCGTCGTGCTTTCGTCGACGACGACCAAGAGAGTAGTTTGCCGTCGTCGTGCAGAAGAGTGAGAGAGGAATTTTGTTGGGCACGTTAAAGGTAAAATTTCACCAATAATTTACAATTATCATAGTCTTTGGTATTTTTTCATCCCTGTGGTTCGACTTTAACCTTTCTATTTTTGGTTTTAGACGAATTATCGTATTGACAACTATTATCATATTGACAACTCAAGCGGAAGCGAGCTTGTAAGTCTAATTTCAATTTATATGTAATTAGCTACCGCACTTGTTGACCACTTATACTGGAGAACATACTTAATGACAGACAGAAATATCAAATTGTTTTTGAGTGAAAAAACGTCTTTCCACGATGAAAAGTTTGACAAATGCAAACGTGCAAATTGCTTAGCTTTACGTACTGTTGTTGACACATCATATGCAACTGAGCAAATTTTTGAGAACCGAAATAGCGTAAGGCTTGCACCCTTTCAATAAACCTGTCGCTGATTTTACTCTTAAAGCTTAGAAATTACACTAAATATTCGAATTCTCTTTTCGCATAAAAAGAACATTAGTTTTCTGCGCGCTGAACACGATTTCATTCAAGGTTTGGTACAGTGTATAGTAGAGACTTGACGCAGCGACGCCGAGCGGGTTTGACGACGGCGTTCCAGACCTAAAGCAACTGTGACGACAACGTAACTTCCATCTGTCGACTGTCAAGTTACGTTACCCAACCATGGTTTTCATTACGGTGTTCCGTACTTTTAGCACGAAATGCAAAACACCATTCTCGGTCTAGAGTTGTCTTTGTTTATCGACCTGTTAGGTGGTATTTGTAAAAAACTAAATGTTATTATTATATCTACAACCCCTGTATATGAGCAAACGCGCGCTCTGATTGGTTCCCTACTCATAGGCTATTACTCTCCTTCGCAGCCGTTATTAGGGTCGTCACGCAACGCTCCTCCCCACTGGAGAGACACATTCCTTTCCCTTTGTTTTTGAGAACCAATAGAATGCACGTTATTGTTATCGGCTACGCCAATCAAATTCCTCGTTATATTGGCTGGGCGCAAATAAATATGGAATAAAATTATTCGACGGTAAGTGAGCAAAATTATATAGCGAAATTGTTTATTACCAACGAAAGTGAAACTCTTACAAGCAGCCGCCATTTTAAAAGATCTGTGGAGCCAGTACTCTAAGTTTTTTCCACTTTTAATTATCAAACTAATTTGCTAACTCGAAAAAAATGGACAAGGACATTAAAGTGATGTTTAAGAACGAGCCGAATTCGTGTTTGAAACTTTTTTCCACATCGGCTCGACAACATGTCGGCTTGACAACAACATGGTTCTGTTCGCAAACAATAACAAAGTCAATTCTTGTCGTACAAAATAGTTCTAGTGTCTCATAAGCGAGAGTTAAGAGATATAATAAAATAATTATTCCACTCAATCTCGTCGTACATAAACTATAACCAACTCGGCGCTACGCGCCTCGTTGGCTATTAGCTCATTTCGTGGAAAACCGGACTCGATTTCGTCAGTGGAATAGTAGCAAATAGATGGAATGCTAGTGAGCTAAAAGTATTTGCCACATCACTTACATATAATAATAATCACCGAAACAGACTGAATGTTCCTAAGCGCTATGTTTCACAAAAAATTCAGCTCTAAAATCGAAGATCTTCAGAGTTTGCTGTATCCAGAGAAAGCAAATGAATTTTCAGAAAGAGCTTGGTGTGAAAATTGAATAATCGCGGCAAATACAAGTTTACGTAGCATCTCTCTCAGCCCCAGAAGTGGATGTACTAACCTTTGATAAAGACACAGCTGTTTGGCCTTACAACGCAAAGTAAAGGGGAAGAAACTCTAGCCAAGCCGCGATGACGCCACAACCGTCGACAGCAGTGGTTTCAGATATGATATCTAATACTGTGGAATACTGTGTAAACAAACAAGCTGGTAACTAGTCACACCGCCGATTCCCTTACTTTACAATCTTTTGATTGCTTGATTCCCGTGGTCTATTTTGCGCAGCCTATATCGAGCCAGAATCCTTCTTGGCTTTTTTTTTTTTTTTGTTATTCCCTTTTTATCCCAGGGCGGAAACAGTTTACTTAATTGCTTTCTGAGAAAACGTCACAGCCAGAAAATCCAAAACAGGTCACTTTTTGATACCAGTTTTTAGCAAGTCAGACGCTGAACGAAAATCTCAGCCAATAAATTACCTAATTCTAATATTTCTCAGCCAGCGCAATTGCAGCCTGTAGAGCGGGTTTTCTGTCGAGCGGCTCCGTCGGGTACTCCTGCCAATACGGTTTTCAGTAGGACCCTGCTAACTGTCTACTTTATATATCGTACATTATAACGTACGATAAATGAACTAATCTTTCTAAAACAAAGAACACAGTAGTCGCGCACTGGCTCCCGTACCTTATGTTTACTCCACGTATTTAAATTGCACTCTTCCAGATTATTTTTGTTAGTGCGTACTGATAGGTTCAGTTGCCTCGTGTCTTGGTGGCTTGCTGTCCATCGTTTGAGCTTTATCGCAAGGGTCGTAATTTTGTTGTTATAGTGAGATATGTTAGAGGACGTGGTCTTTGTAGCTGATATTGGTTTTCTACCGGGACCCGATAGATCAACTCTCTAGATAGCTGTAAATTCACTATAAGCAAACACAGAGAGCCGGGTATTTAAACGATGCGAAATTAGAAGGGTCCGAACCTGACCAGTTAGCGATTGATTTAATGAAACTAATTCATTTTCAGTGAGCATATACTGACTCCTCATTCTTGTGTGGTATAAATAAGATTGAAAGGTTCGGTTAAAGCACCTCCAATTCAATTTAGACAACGGTTTTGTTTACAAATAAATAACCGGCCCATAAACTTTACAAATGAAATTAGACAATCAAGGATACTTAGTTGATCTAACCAAAAACCTAGCAACTTATGATACAAAAAATACAGCACTCACTAATATAAGAATGACTAAGGTCTTAAAAGAGTCAATGGGATAAGCTTGACCAACCAGTTGGGTACCAATGCAAAGTTGATTGATAGCGGAGCTCCACAGCGGCTCGAAGAGCCGCAGAGCGGAGCCCCATAACTACCGTGCGAGGATAGAAATTGAGAAAACCATGCGTTTGAGTTTTCATGGTCATCGGGGCTAGCGGCATGGCTCGCGGGTGCGTGCGCCTAGCGACGACGACGACGACGACGTTGCCCCAACATGGCGGCCATAGCTATCCGGGATATTTAAAAGGTCTTAAACCGAAACGAGGCTTGCCGCGGCTACACAACCTACAGCCAGCAGTCTACAGCAGTCTACAATGTTTTGCTGAAGAAACGGATTATTCATAGCGGTTTTGGAGGAAAAATTTTCTTCCTACAAGTTTTCAAGCGTTTTTGGAGGGACATAAGCATAAAGCTGAGTTCTTCCTACAAGTTTTCAAGCATTTTTGGAGGGACATTAGCATAAAGCTGAGTGTCTATTTTGCATTTGTTAAAGAGCTGCCTAGCTGCTTTTGGTAATGCTTTAAAACTATTATAATTTTGCTGACCAGGTAATGGTTCTTCCGTTGAGTCGCGAGCTAGATGTTTTTTTTTTGACGATTTATTTCAGCTATCGAATCTTCTTTAAAAGTAGTTGCGTACACCAGGCGTATTGAATAACTTTAGTGACAGCATTTTCAATGTGTGAGGGTCTGTGTGAGGAGCTCCGCTTTTAGGCTTGCCTAAATCTATTTGATATATTGTTGACAGTAGATTGACGAAAGGTGGACGCTAAAAATTATTTTTTAACACTGAATAGATTTAAGCAACATCTACATCTTTGCGAGGTTTTGCGGGAGTCGTATGAATATTCTAAATACTTGACGAGTCTCAGAGCAACAATCACTCACTTGCATCAGCTAAAGTTGTTACAATTGCCAACATAATTTTTTTTTATTTCCATTCTAGGAGGACGTTTCAGGGTTCAAATTTATTTACCGTATCCTTTAATGCGTCTAAAGTAAACTTTACTACTATATGAATCTGATTTTGATTCTTAGATTTCTTGATTTATCATATATGGTAAGGCACCAGGACTTTTCTTCCGCGTCATAGGTCCAGCGTGGTCATCTTGTGTGTGTATAAAAGGGACTATCGTCCTTTAAAGCCATGCTATTCCAACCATTTTACGACCTGTGCATTTATAAATGATAACGGCAGAGACAAAGTGAGATTTACCTTCTATCATCATCTGTGAATCAAACCAGGCAGTTGAAAATAAAATTCCTTGACTTTTTGTTTATCATTCCGTAACTCAAGTGAAAATTACCCGCTAGCACACCCCTCCGTGAGTATTACTCAGTTATTGGACGTACCGTAAATTCTCTATTAAGCCACTGGGGTACAAAGTTGGGATCATATCAGTGGATAACTGAGCGCGTATCCCTCCCGTAACCCAACAAGTTATAATAAGTTAAAACGTTAGCGTTAATGTTGTGTTAGGGGAGGGGTAGGTGCCCAGATACTGACATTGATCCCAAAGTTGCATGTAAAGCGAAGTAATTCTATGAAATCATACTATCAGATAAAAGGCCATTTTTTTTTGCAATGAGAGTAATAACTGTAAATCCGGTATCAAGCCACCCGTGTGGATTATTAATCTAAGGTGCCTTTGTAAGGTGGTCTATTAGAGATCATTAGAGGAAAGTAGCTTAGTAGAGCGGGGTGGCATATTGCTTTAGCTAACTGCAGCACTGCAGGGGTATGTGTTATAATACTTTTATTCAAAAAACGTGACCTCAATGAGCTATCTTGAACTGTGATAATCGCGGCAGTTTCGAGTTTCAGTACAATAAAACATTTCAAGTTGTTGACCGTTTCGCGATTTGTGCATTGCACATTCAACAACTTCGCCGTTTAGACGTAACTAAATCATGATATCATGTGAGAACGGTGGCGTAAAAGAGAGGTGTGGATTAGTAAGGTTCTGCTTCTAAAGATCGAAAAGAGAAGCGTACTTGAGGGGCGAGGAGGCTTAATAGAATTATATGATATATTTGTTGCTCTGGTCAGAAGCTTCTCGTTAGTCATTTACGTTTTGCCATCAACTTGTCTTTTCTTAGGAAAGAGTGCCTCTAATTTATCATTGTAACTTGCGTATTTGTTTGTTTGTGGACAGGTCGGTTTTCTGACTCCCATTTATCACTTGAACGTTGATCCGTCCACTGGTCACGTGTGCTTGGGCTTCCTGTCCGAGGAGAACTGGTTACCGACTCGCTCTATTGAAGACCTGTTAAGCGCTCTGTTTTCTCTACTTATCAGACCAGAGCCGGCGAATGCCGCTGACCAAGCTTTGTTGAGTGCATTCAGAAGCCGGCGGAAATTTTATGAGGAAAAAGCCAAGGATAGTGCATGGAAAGTTTAGGAATAATCACAAACTTGCTTCAGTAATATGGATGGGACTAATGAATACTATAGTTCAAGAAAATAATGGTTGCATTAAGTTATCACATATTTGTCTCGTTTTCTCCATATTTTTTAGCTCTTTGCAGAGTCTAGAATTGGTGTTAGTTGTGTTTTAGTAATAGTGCGCATGCTGGGCGCCGTTTCTATTTTCTATTAAAGTTTGACTTATTGGCTTGACAAAAAGAAACGTAAAAGGACTTTTGTGGACTCCTTCTCTGGTCCATGTGTAATGCATACTGGTACATACTGCTAAGGATTTAATGTAAAACATAAAATGAGCCTAGGATCACAAAGTCATCGTATGCGAAGCATCACCGGAAATCCTCTGAGGTCTACCGCTGTTGTTCAGACCGGATCCGTCGCGAATGCAATTTAAGGGATAATTTAATGCCAATGCTAAACAAATTGGATTGTAACGCCATTTTCACTGAACTTGGGGAGTCAGCTAGCTACAGTCGTCCATGTTTTGAAGAACAACGAAGATGGGTCATGATTTACAGGAGTCCACTCTGATTGGTTGAGCCTTCGCGTACAATCCGAAAACCTTCAAGGAAAGTGTGCTTTAAGGCCCACATAACGCAGAATAAATATTTTGTGAAAGAGATTAGAAATTGTGAAATATAAAGATATCAAAAAGTCATTTCCCGGCCATTAACAAATTTATTGCATCGGAGAGAGTAGTAACAAGGGATGTCAGTATTTTTACACTTTTCCTACTTCCAGGGTTCTAATTAAATTACACTTCTCAGCACATCACTAGCAAGTGCAGAACAAAATTAATTATTATTACACTTTCACTTCCAAGATTGATAAAAAAAAACAACCCTTTAACAATACATTGTGAAACAAACGAGAATTGAGCAATTACTCAAATTGTGGACTTTAGGTTGATCTCAAATCAAATTCTCCTAACATATAAGTAACTCTATGAGACTAATAAATGAGAATTGCTACTTAGATATCGAAATCATTGCCATCATTGAAAGCTCATAATGGGCTCATGCATCTGCTGTTTAACAATTTAACCAACAATATATTCCTAACTGAACTGCGTTTGTATCAACCAAACTACAAAAGCACCACTGGAGTTGGGGTAAAACCGGCCCCTGCACAAATTGCCATGCAGACACCCTGGGCGGCGTTACAGGCCAGAATAGCAGGGGCGACTGCTGCACCACCAGTAGTGACACCAGCTGTTCCACCAGCGGAAGAAACACAGGCCACCCAGACGGCATTGCACCCTGTTTGACATATGCCATACGCAAGTAGACCAGAATCAGCCATACCAACCAGGGTAGCGAACAGTACAAAAACCTTGAAACCAAGCATGTTGGATACCGTCTCCTGAAACACAATAGCAAATACAAACATCATAGAACTATCGCTGTGGTTGTTAAAACTTCAAACATCATACCGCTCAACAAAAGTTACAGACGCCACAAATGTTCAAACCGCCGCCCAACTCGGAAAACTAACAGAAACATACGGCAAAGTAGCTTTCATAAGAATGATGAAATTCCCGATATGGTTCGATTCTAAACATATCAGAAAAAAAGATTTTCAACAATGAGTACTCGAAGCTTTCATCTTTGTTTTAATATCGGGGTGCGAAAGGTTTTGAAGCTTTCTCCAAGACTCTACAAGCCAGAACTAAATCTATTTCTCTTGCTCGAAAATGTGAATCAGATCGTACTACCATGACATAGGAAACTATGAAATAGGGCTTATATATACAACTTATTCAGTAAATATTGCAGCAAAAATCTTTGCAAAACTTCGCGCAATTTCGCACTAGGAATCCTAATGTAAATTGTGTTTTCCATTTACAACAAATTCCGGTTGTGACGAAAATGCAAACAACCTTTTAATTCCTTGCCCAGAGTTAAAGTTCGGCAATGATCGGAAAATCTGAAAAGGTAGTCCAGCGAAACTGTCTATGTACTGAATGGAAATTTTCTGGTGGGAATTTTTGTTTCACTGGACAATTTGAAAGTTCAACTTTTCCACAAAATCGCAGTGTGTCACTGTGCGTTACACAATTCCACGCCTCATAGATTAAACTAACAACTCTCAAATGGAGCACAAGTCTTCCAAACAAAAAGCTGAATGCCACTGCAAAATTTCCTATAATTTCTGTAGTTTCGTGTAAAGCGCGCCAGTTCAGTCCCGTCAGTACACTGCATTACCCAATGATAAACGCAAATTTCAACACTGAGATGACTTTACCGAAAATGTTCAGTAGGATCTGTCAAGAATATGGACATGGCAGGTTCTCGTTTTGAAAATTGTAATTACTTACCCAGTCAAACGAGTCTACTTAGGAGTTAAAAAAGCATGATTCTGTGGATTAAACCAGGCATCAAATCGTGATCACAAAAACACGCTTAAATCATGACTACGCCGCGCTCTTACTTTTGCTTTTGGAACTCGAAAGGTTTTCAAGTTTTCTAGCAGAAGCATAAGCCAGAACCAAAGGTATTTGTCTTGCCTAAAATTACGAATCAGATACCACCATGACAATTCGCATGTACTATGAAATACAGCCTTTACATGTTACTTATTCAGGGTTCATTCAGTGTCAATACAACTTAGCACCTTCCACGGTCTTTTCACACGGTTCGCTACCTAAAAGACCACTGACCTTTGCACTTTGCACAAATGTGTCTTACCTGTACCTTAAGCGTATAAGCCAAGACACGAAGCCACAGAACACGCAAACAGAAATAAGTTGCCTCAAGTTTTCTACAAAAACAACTTCGCTTAATTTCCAGCTCTTCGCGTACGAAAATGTCTGACCAAACAAGAGCCTGATCACAAGCTGACACTGCCCGGTCAACAGACGGTCAACAGCCTGAGTAATTGAAACACACAGGAGCGGTAAAAAACGTGACAAGAGCAGGTTAGAAACCCTGAAAATTAGCGGGAATCGACCTCGTCAGGATCTGCCCGAAGGATTAAGGTCTAAGATGAGGCCAAATAACCTCCAACTAAGGATGGTATAAGTCAGTCAGGGCCTTGTACTTTTTCCTCCTTTTGGTCTTTCTGACCAAATGGTGGTCTTACCCGAGCCAAAGCCAAGGAACATAAGCAACAATAGTAGTCGTCGTTCTCTCACCCGTACGGATACTCGCGCTAGTCGTAAATGCGAGCTTGGCAGGAATTTCGGCTCTATTGATTTGTCAAACAAATGCAAGATTGCGAAAGCAAGCTGCAGCTTTTTTAAGATCTTGACAAGATTGGGTTAGACACCATCATGCCTTTAAAGACCATCACGCTTCACGTGAATGACTCTCCCTTGGTGACAGTTGAGTTTAAGGCTCTAATCAAGGCGTGTCAAAAAGCTTTTGCGCAAGGCGATACTGAGGGTTATAGACATCTTCGGAAAGTTCTACGCATCAAAAGTCGCCAACCTCAAGACCACCAAGCCCAGCCAGTGGTAAAGAGAGGTTTCAATGATCGCTGGCATGACTCCTGCTACTGGTGGGGAAGACATACGCTCGCATTTACACCTTGACGGAATCGCGGCAAACATGGTCAACTCGGCTCTTCTTGAACCGATGCAGGATTATACCTCGCTTTCGTGTCTCCCCTCACTTGCGGACGACTCTGAGCTCCTAACAGTCAGCCTCTCAGAGGTCTGTAATGCTCTTTGATAGACGATTGAATACTTTTCAGAGTAAAAAATAGACTTTTATCACAAAATATGCTCAATCTTAAAAGAGATAAAAACGTCTAACCAAGAATTGACCAACATAGCTTTTTGTGCAAGGATCGGTTGTAGTGAGACTGAGTACTTGAACAATCATGAGTACACTCGTATCCGATTCTGAAAATGGAGTGTTACAGTAGTGCTAAAATTTTGAACCTGAAGCTAAGGAAACGCAGAAATAAACGTTCGTTGCTAAATCAAATTAATCAAAGTGTCTACCACAAAGAAAATGCTTAACTTCACCCCCAACTTTGAGTATTATGGCTAAAAATTGTTCATTCACCGTCGTCCTCTCTAAGTCACGCCAATCAAGTACATCCACCTTATTTCTCGTTGTAAATGAACCACTTTCTCAACTTACATTTGCTCTTGGTCAAAACACTAACGCTCTGTGGGAATAAAACTATAAAGACAGGCATATATACCATTTCGACGATGAGCGGAAGTAGAAGCAAACTTATTTGGCAACTTAGGAACCACCACGAAAATGCAAAAACCAATATCTCGGTCTAGAGTTGTTTTTGTTTATCGGCCTATTACGTCTTATTTGTAAAAGAAAAATAAATGTTTTTATTATATCTACAACCCCTGTATATGAGCAAACGCGCGCTCTGATTGGTTCCCTACTCATAGGCTGTCAGCTCATATACCATTAGGACGGAAACGGCCATCATGGAGGAATGATTTCTTGACTTAGACGGGGAGAAATTCAGGTCTTGCTTGAAAAAAATATACCAAAAAATACAACCGAAGCAAATAAATATGGGATTAAATGATTCGACGGCAAGTGAGCAAAATTATATAGCGAAATTGTTTATTACCAACGAAAGTGAAACTCTTACAAGCAGCCGCCATTTTGAAAGATCTGTGGAGCCAGTACTCTAAGTTTTTATTTTATTTCTACCTATTTTTTCCACTTTTAATTCTCAAAACTAATTTTTTAACTCGAAAAAAATTGACAAGTACATTAAAGAGTTGTGTAAGAACGAGCCGGACTCGTGTTTGAAACTTTTTTCCACATCGGCTCGACAACATGTCGGCTTGACAACAAATTGGTTCTGTTCAAACAATAATAAAGTCAATTCTTGTCGTACAAAATAGTTCTAGTGTCTCATAAGCGAGAGTTTAGAGATGTAATAAAACAATTATTCCAGTCAATCTCGTCGTACATGAACTATAGCCAAATCGGCGCTACGTGCCTCGTTGGCAAATAGCCCATTTCTTTTAAACGAAAGCAAATGAATTTTCAGAAAGAGCTTGGTGTGAAAATTGAATAATCGCGGCAAATGCAAGTTTACGTATCATCTCTCTCAGACCCAGAAGTGGATGTACTAACCTTTGATAAAGACACTTGTTTCACCTTACAACGCAAAGTAAAGGGGAAGAAACTCTAGCCAAGCCGCGATGACGCCACAACCGTCGACAGCAGTGGTGTTTCAGATATGCTATACTGCGTTAACATACAAGCTGGTAACTTTACAATCTTTTGATTGGTTGATTGCCGTGGTCTATTTTGAGCCGCCTATATCGACCCAGAATCCTTTTTTGTCCCCGGGAAGCCTGTAAGGGACATTCGAGATGCGACTTAGTAGGAGAAGAAAAAAATTTCCTGAGGTAAATGCGACATAAAAATGCGAGATGCGAGATGAAAAATGCGACATGCGAGATAAAAAATGCGAGATGCGAGATAAAAATGCGAGGTGCGAGATAAAAATGCGACATGTGTGATAAAAAATGCGACATGCAAGTTAAAAAATGCGAGATAAAAATGCGAGATGCGAGATAAAAAATGCGAGATGCAAGTTAAAAAATGCGAGATGCGAGATAAAAATGCGAGATCCGAAATAAAAAATGCGAGATATGAGTTAAAAAATGCGAGATCAAAATGCGATTTGCGAAATAGGCCCTTCTCCGCTTTCAAAATGGCAGACGGAGAAGCGGCTGCTGATAATATTGGCTTATAAAGCTACGTGGCTGCTTATTTTCCTCTGTGTTTTGTGTCGGTTATGGTTATGGAAAATGAAGTTGCCTGTACTTATTGGTATTCTGATTGCGTGTCTTTCTTACTTGACCAACTGTGTGGATGCTGTTCTTCCCAGCTAAATACCAGCACTATCCCTAAATGCCCAGCAAGATCGTATCCTCTTAATTGTATTCGATGACATAGAAGTTCGATTACGTAGTGAGAAAGACATGCAACAAGTATACCAATAAGTACAGGCAACTCCATTTTCCATGCAATATGCCATGCAATATGATGCGTCTAAAGTAAACTTTACTACTATATGAATCTGATTTTGATTCTTAGGAGATTTCTTGATTTACCATATATGGTAAGGCACCAGGACTTTTCTTCCGCGTCATAGGTCCAGCGTGGTCATCCTGTGTCTGTATAAAAGGGACTATCGCCCTTTGAAGCCATGCTATTCCAACCATTTTACGACCTGTGCATTTATAAATGATAACGGCAGAGACAAAGTGAGATTTACCTTCTATCATCATCTGTGAATCAAACCAGGCAATTGAAAATAAAATTCCTTGACTTTTTTTTTATCATTCCGTAACTCAAGTGAAAATTACCCGCTAGCACACCCCTCGGTGAGTATTACTCAGTTATTGGACGTACCGTAAATCCTCTATTAAGCATTTCAAGTTGTTGACCGTTTCACGATTTGTGCATTGCACATTCAACAACTTCGCTGTTTAGAGGTAACTAAATCATGATATCTTTTCTTCATCAACCTCCTTCCCAGGGCTTTTCCCTAGAAAGAAAAATGGCGGACGGGAAAAGGCCCTTTTCCCGTCCGCCATTTTTCTTTCTAGGGAAAAGCCCTGGGAACGAGGTTGTTTTCTTCATATGAGAAGGGTGGCGTAAAAGAGAGGTGTGGATTAGTAAGGTTCTGCTTCTAAAGATCGAAAAGAGAAGCGTACTTGAGGGGCGAGGAGGCCTAACAGAATTATATGATATATTTGTTGCTCTGGTCAGAAGCTTCTCGTTAGTCATTTACGTTTTGCCATCAACTTGTCTTTTCTTAGGAAAGAGTGCCTCTAATTTATCATTGTAACTTGCGTATTTGTTTGTTTGTAGACAGCTCGGTTTTCTGACTCCCATTTATCACTTGAACGTTGATCCGTCCACTGGTCACGTGTGCTTGGGCTTCCTGTCCGAGGAGAACTGGTTACCGACTCGCTCTACTGAAGACCTGTTAAGCGCTCTGTTTTCTCTACTTATCAGACCAGAGCCAGCGAATGCCGCTGACCAAGCTTTGTTGAGTGCATTCAGAAGCCGGCGGAAATTTTATGAGGAAAAAGCCAAGGATAGTGCAAGGAAAGCTTAAAAATAATGACAAACTTGCTTCAGTAATATAGATGGGACTAATCCTACTGTAGTTCAACAAAATAATGGTTGTATTCAGTTATCACATATTTTGCTCTTTTTCTCCATATTTTTTAGCTATTTGCCGAGTCTAGAATTGGTGTTAGTTGTGTTTTAGTAATAGTGCGCATGCTGGGCGCCGTTTCTATTTACTATTAAAGTTTGACTTATTGGCTTGACAAAAAGAAACGTAAAAATATTAATAATAACCTTTATTGGAGTGTCAACTGTATCTAACACTGACGTACTAATTGGGGACACTGTAAAGCACAAACTAA
Source organism: Ricordea florida (assembly GCA_949710005.1). Classification (NCBI taxonomy): domain Eukaryota; kingdom Metazoa; phylum Cnidaria; class Anthozoa; order Corallimorpharia; family Ricordeidae; genus Ricordea; species Ricordea florida. The sequence goes on from OX453277.1 coordinate 31,442,140, forward strand.
ATTAAATGAAATCATATTAAATTAAATTAAATCAATCAAATCAAATGTTGGTTTTTGTGAAGAGGGGAAAACCGGAGTACCCGGAGAAAAAACCTCTCGGAGCAGAGTAGAGGACCAACAAACTCAGCCCACATATGACGCCGGGGCCTGGAATCCAAATCGGGACACATTGGTGAAAGGCGAGCGATCTCACCACTGTGCCTACCCTGCTCCCCTCAAAAGGAGCGCTAGCAGGACTTTTGTTCCCTTTGGCGATTTGTGATTTCCTTCTCTAGTCCATGTGGAATGCATACTAATACATAATGCTAAGGACTTGATGGTCATCGTATGCAAAACATGATCGGGAATCCTCAGAGGTCTACCGCTGTTGTTCAGACAGGATCCGTCGCGATTGCAATTTTAGGGATAATTAAATGCCAATGCTGAACAAATTGGATTGTAACGCCATTTTCACCGAACTTGGGGAGTCAGCTAGCTACAGTCGTCTATGTTTTGTAGAATAACGAAGATGGGTCATGATTTACAGGAGTCCATTCTGATTGGTTGAGCCTTCGCGCAAAATCCGAAAACAGTGAACGAAAGTGTGCTTTAAGGCCCACATAACGCAGAATAAATATTTTGTGAAAGAGATTAGAAATTGTAAAATACAAAAAGATATCACAAAGTCATTTCCCGGCCATTAACAAATTTATTGCATCGGAGAGAGTAGTAACAAGGGAACTCAGTATTTTTACACTTGTCCTACTTCGAGGGTTCTAATTAAATTACACTTTTCAGCACATCACTAGCAAGTGCAGAACCAAATATTATTACACTAGCTACCATTACCAAAATTTTGAAAATAATAACACTTTCACTTCCAAGATTGATAAAAAAACAACCCTTTAACAATACATTGTCAAACAAACGAGAATTGAGTAATTACTCTAATTATGGACTTCAAGTTGATCTCAAATCAAATTCTCCTAACATATAAGTAACTCTATGAGACTAATTAATGAGAATTGCTACTTAGATCTTGAAATCAGTGCCATCATTAAAAGCTCATAATGGGCTCATGTATCTGCTGTATAACAATTTAACCAACAATATACTCCTGACTGAACTGGGTTTATATCAACCAAACTACCAAAGCAACAACTAAAAGTTCAGGAATGAAGACTTCCGTCAAACTTGTTGAAACAGTTCATGGAGTTGGGGTAAGAAGGACGGTTGCACAAGCTGCCATGCATACACCCTGGGCGGCGTTACAGGCCAGAATAGCAGGGGGGACTGCTGCACCACCAGTAGTTACACCAGCTACTCCACCACCAGCAGCAACACAGGCCACCCAGACGGCATTGCACCCTGTTTGACATATGCCATACGCAAGTAGACCAGAATCAGCCATACCAACCAGGGTAGCGAACAGTACAAAAACCTTGAAACCAAGCATGTTGGATACTGTCTCCTGAAACACAGTAGCAAATACAAACATCATAGAACTATCGCTGTGGTTGTTAAAACTTCAAACATCATACCGCTCAACAAAAGTTACATACGGCACAATTGTTAAAACCGCCGCCCAACTCGGAAAACTAACAGAAAAATACGGCAAAGTAGCTTTCAGAAGAATGATGAAATTCCCGATATGGCTCGATTCTAGACATATCAGAAAAAAAGGTTTTCAACAATGAGTACTCCAAGCTTTCATCGTTGCTTTAATATCGGGGTGCGGAAGGTTTTGAAGCTTTCTCCAAGACTCTATAAGCCAGAGCCGAAACTACTTCTCTTGCTCGAAAATGTGAATCCGATCGTACTACCATGACATGTGAAACTCTGAAATACGGCTTATATATACAACTTATTCAGTAAATATTGCAGCAGAAATGTTTGCAAAACTTCGCACAATTTCGTACGTATATTATCTAGGAATCCTAATGTGGAGTGTTTTCCATTTACAACAAATTCCGGTTGTGACGAAAATGCAAACAACCTTTTAATTCCTTGCCCAGAGTTAAAGTTCGGGAATGATCGGAAAATCTGAAAAGGTAGTCCTGCGAAACTGTCTATGTACTGAATGGAAATTTTCCGGTGGGAATGTTTGTTTCACTTGATAATTTGAAAGTTCAACTTTTCCACAAAATCGCAGTGTGTCACTGTGCGTTACACAATTCCATGCCTCATAGATTAAACTACCAACTCTCAAATGGAGCACAAGTCTTCCAAACAAAAAACTGAATGCCACAGCAAAATTTCCTATTATTTTTGTACTTTCGTGAAAAGCGCGCCAGTTTAGTCCCATCACTACACTGTATTACCCAGTGATAAACGCAAATTTCAACACTGAGATTACCTTCCTGAAAATGTTTTAGGGTCTGTCAAGAATATGAACATGGCAGGTTCTCGTTTTGAAAATTGTAATTCCTTACCCAGTCAAACGAGTCTACTTGGGAGTTAAACAAACATTTTTCTGTGCACGTTTTTAACCATAGTTAAGTGTCGAGGTCGGTTAACTTGCTATGATTTTTGTCTAAACTTTCGTCTGCCATAAGTACGGTCTTTCTACCTACAAAGTCATGGAGTATATTCTACAAAAAATACAAATTATCAATGTACTGTATTCTATTCCTGATGAAATTAACCATTCTATTTGCGTAAATGTATTTAAAAGATTTGTACACGCTACTAGGAAATGCAGGACACAACTCTTGTCATTTTCGTGTTAAAACGAACACCTCGGTAAAATAAATGTTTACTCCAAGCAGGGTGCAAAGAAAATTAATTTTACAGATTGCCCTTCGGGCAAGCTGTAACCAACATCTACCAGCCCGAAAAAACATTTTTCACGAGAACGAAAAAATAATTAATTATTCTTTTCTTAATTACATTGTAAGTTTAAAAAATTACTGCCTTCATTTATTCACTACAATCAGCTGTAGTTACTTAACAAAAGAAATAAATAACCGTAAAAATGTGAACTATAAGTAGACCTGGTCCAACGCAACACGTGAATGACTAACATACATTTGAGACATTTTACAATTTAGGAGAACATTTTTTACGAAAACAACGGCGTTGAAACCAAAGTTCTCAATCGACACACTAAATGACAACGTCGACAACGCGAAAAGCTGCCAGTGAAAGCGGTACATTCTGCAATTTGCCGCCAAGAGAAAATTCCCGCGGGAGTATTTCTTAGCCGTCGACAGGGGAGATGTTAATATGATTAAAGGACATAAAAATTTGAAATCTTTCATCAGTTTGCTTCTCATTCAAAAGTAGTGCATTCAGAAGATCATTTTTCTGAAGAAGGTTTGTTTAGAAGTCGGTTTTCCAAGTCAAGTGTCAAGTTTAAGGAAAAGTGGAAAGTGCGAGTGCTGAGTCACGCATCAGTGAGCAAATATTTTGCAGACAAAACTTATGCAAATTTGTGGTCCATAGCACGGAGTCTTTCCACTTCTCGGCATTCTTCGCTACAATTTTGTCTGTTTTCCACAGCACGGAGTCTTTCCGCTTCTCGGCATTCTTCGCTACAATTTTGTCTGTTTTCCACAGCACGGAGTCTTTCCGCTTCTCGGCATTCTTCGCTACAATTTTGTCTGTTTTCCACAGCACGGAATCTTTCCGCTTCTCGGCGTTCTTCGTTAACATTTTGTCTGTTTTCTCGAGCCCGGACTCTTTCTGCTTGTCGGCGTTCTTCGCTATAATTTCGTCTCCTTTCCATTTCCCGAGCGCGCCTTCTTTGGCGATCTACTTCGCTCATTCTTCCTCAGTTAATTCTTGCTCTCTTTCCCGTTGCTCTTCACTTGAACCCTGTGTTCTGCAAATTATATTTTCTCTGCTATTGTTTGTTGACATAGGAATAGAAATTGTTTCGTTTATCCTTTAGTAAAACTTTAACAGTGTAGAGTAGTAATATTGTGTCTCAAAAAGACAATGAACTGAAAATTTCTTTTTCAGTCGTCAACACAATTTCCCGCCAAAAATATGCGGGCTACCAGAACAGCTTCCAAATAAATCACGTCACCTCGATGAGTTGACACATGAGCCCACAATATGGTCATGTGATGCTGGTCAGTGGCTATCCCGTTTTGACAGCTGTCAATTGACCATATTGTGAATGTCCAATATAAAAGATGTGGATTTGCCAAGACAAGCCTAAGATACCCCTCCCTTCCTTTTGATAGTCTCCCCTACCCTACCCTAACAATCTGTAGACGCGTACGTACGGACGTACGGACGTACGGACGTACGTACGTACGCTCGGTCAGTCACGTGACAACCAAAAGAAAAGAGGTTGACCATATTCCATGAGTATGGGGCTCTGCTCCACGCGCGCTTCGCGCGCGGGAGCCCCGCTATTATTGTCATTATTCCAGTTCTCGTCTTATCTTCGATTATTTGCATGGCTACGTTTGTTTCCCCCTTTTTAAGCTACAGCATTCCTTCTGCGAACGAAGGTGTCAACAATATTGGCAATATTTTGTTTCTGTAGACTTAGCTCTTTTCCTTTTTGTGATGGTCCTTTTCCTTCTAACCAGCTTTCAATAATTTTCTGTCTGACAGAACTTGGGATTGCTTTCCCTTGCAACGTCAACAGATTCATTTGTGGCCAACCCAACTACACCGAATGGCACGAACTTCGCTCGCAACGAACTTCGCAACTTCCCAACGAAGTTCGACTCGAAATTCGCAGCTTCGTTTCGAAGTTCGCGATTTGATCGACAACTACGTCATGAAATTTCCAAGTTCGTAGCGAACTTCGGGAATCCAAAACGAACTCTGGAACCTGTTTGTCAAAAGTTTTGTGAAAGGCACTGTAACACAAAGACAACTTTCGCAGTTCGAACAATTTGCCTCAGTTCGTGATATTCATAGGAATATCATGATGTTCACGTGGCTTCCAGGAATTTTGGTTTCATTACAGCAATTAGGCAATTATAAGCCAACAAGTTGAAATTGCTTTGACTTCACAAGAGTTCAGATAAAATGCAAATCTATAAAGTTCAAGCTTGCGTCTTTTTCTCAGCTCCATAATGTAAATATCCTGAGCTTTAAATGCTGTTATAGCGCATATTGTCTTCGGTAGGTTGGTGATATGTATAGCAGTGAGGAAAGGTTTTACTGATTCAAAACTTTATTTGAACATAGTATTTCATCCTCATTTACATTACGACCTATTCTATAACTGGGGCATATTTTTGTTAAAAGCTACAATTTCATAATTCAGTTACATCGAATTGACTTTCCTACAAATTTAAACAAACAACTCTCTTTGGCAAGGTACAGAATTCCGTCATGAAAATGTAACACATAACTTTGTTTGTTTGTGCCAGTAATGCACTTTATAATAGCACACGCTCTATACGCATAAATTTTCCATTTTTTAGCAATAATGACCGCAAGATTTTGAGTTATTTAATAGGGTGAACAGCTGTGCCCTATCAATTACCCCCCCCCCCTCAATCCTAGGGGTGATACAGGGGAAGCAGGGGGGTCAAGTAAATTACAATGTATATCATTCCATACGTTGTATATATTATTTTGTCGTTAGTAATGGTAATAGGACTGAGTGGAGTAAAATTCAGGAAGTAGTCGGGCGATGGACTTCAAATCAGCAGAGCGCATAGCGCGATGCTGATTTGAGATTACGATCACGATTATGCCTGATTTGTGCGACACGAGGTCCGATTACCAATTGTGTCGATAACAAAATTTGAGAAACTGGTTAAATATAAGGGCACATACAATTGTTATCAATACATAATCAGCTAAAGGTCAACTTTCTAAAGTGTAAAAACATATTTTACAAAGCTTTCAAGTCAATGGTTGAAAAAGGCTGCATTTAAAAATCTTAGGAAAACATATCTGAACTGATAAAAGTCATTGACCCAGTTAATTTCGTCCATGTTTGTTTTCAATCAGCACCTGTCAACCTGCTTTAAGAAATTTTCCTTGATTTTGATTGGCTAGGATGGGCTAGGTAGTTAAAGTTTATTGGCTAATGACATGAAGTGCTAAATTTTCATTGGCTGCTTAAATGTCCAATTTGGCCTATTACAAACGTTTGTAATCGCACTGGTAAAATCAGACAGTTTGGATCTGAAACAGCCAATTAAGCTATAATTAGGGGCTGTCAACAACCAATCATATTCGAGCATTTTGTTATTGACATAATTAACAAGGAAAAAGCTCGGGAAAGCTCTTGGAATTATGGTTTTGGGTAACTGTGAGAAGGTGACTTGCAGACAAACATCTTGGTAAAGATGTTTCACGTAGACTCGAACAAACTTCCTAAGAAATCTTTTAAAAATTATAGCATGAACGAAGCTACAAAACAGAGAAAATTCAACTATACTTAAACGTTTCTCTTACATTTTATATTAGGAGCATAGTCAAGTCATTGCCGGCATTGCCTTGCGCGTACGCATGGTACGATAAACAAACAACGTTCAAGGCCACCAATCAGTAATACTACCAAAGCACATAACAATTTCTCGATTATGACAACGTTTCAGATAGAAGATATGCCGTTGTAAATAGCAGACCGGAAATACATGTTACAGTATTTTTCCACTTGACTAAAATAAAACAGACAGTGCACAGTATAACTAAATTTCTGTACTCCAATAAGCTAAGAAAAGCGAAAATCTACAATGCCCGCACTAGAAGGGTTATCCCAGAGTAATAAATGAAAAAAACAAGTTCACTTTTATACATATTTTCTTCTTGAATTAGAATCACAATGAACGGATTTATGTTACACGATATAGGTTACTGCATGTTGTCCTATTCTCAAGGTAGGATTCGAGGCGGTCTGCAACGAATCCCGCGAAGAAAACATGCGCTCATCCAGCTTAATACTGGCGAACATACCTCAGAAAGACACCGAGTTGAAGAGTCAGCCAGTGACGAACAACAAACCCGATTGAAAAATTATTCAACAGATATGTATATAATGAACGAGTTTGCTTGTGTATTTGACAAACAATTTTATGAATTATTTTCGTTCTTTCAATCACTGATTAACTGAAAACGCTTTTGGCTATTGTAGCAATGATTGAAGTGAGAAGCGAATGTGTAAAATATTTTCCAGTCTCCCTCTCTTATCCATGAACCTTGTTCATAGGTTACACGTCTTCCACAGGCTGTTCAACTTGAACTTCAATCGGGTCCTTTTCGTCGTCACGCGGAGGGCGAATCTACAAAGTAAACACGCACAAAAAAAAAGGAAAAATAAATAAATAAAGCGCGTACATAAAAATATTCTGGATCATCTGTCCCACTAGAATTTGGACAAAATCACTCTTTGGAAATCTACTGAACAGTACTGTACTGTGGTACTATTTGTTTTACTATACAGTGTGGTTCTAACTTTTTCATCGGTAGATTAAACCATGCAGTGTGACCATTCTATGGAAAGCTACTGAACATTACTGTACTGTGCAACTGTTTATTTTACTGTACAGTGTGCTTCTAACTTTCTCATCTGTGGATCAAATCATGCAGTGTGACCATTCTTTGTAAAGCCCCTACTGAACTGTACTATGCAGTGTGGTTTTAACAGTTTGCACTTTGCTTTGCTAACTTTGCTTACCTCAAAAGGCTCGCTTATAGATATGATACAGTCCAATTTGTAGCTGTAGTAGTACATGACGTACTTCCCGGGCTCTTCCGGTAAGCAGTCAAACAGCACGGCGCAGCCATTCTCGCCATACTCGTCTCCGTCTCCCACGGCCCACTCATACATCTCGTAATCGTAAAAGTGGTTAAAATCAACCTAAGATGAAACATATGTGCGTTATTGACCAAACATGAGGTCAGGATAGCTACATATTGACCAAGCATGAGGTCAAGATGACTGCATATTGACCAAGCATGAGGTCAAGATGGCTGCATATTGACCAAGCATGAGGTCAAGATGGCTGCATATTGACCAAGCATGAGGTCAAGATGGCTGCATATTGACCAAGCATGAGGTCAAGATGAATGCATATTGACCAAGCATGAGGTCAAGATGGCTGCATATTGACCAAGCATGAGGTCAAGATGACTGCATATTGGCCACGTTCATTTTACGTGCTTTTATTAATGGAGACGTAGTCAAGGTCAATAAAATTTGCAAAACAGTGGCCAATATCCAGCCATCTTGTCCGAACACGCTTGGTCAATAAACGATTTATTATATGACCATTTTGCTCCGTTTTGTTTCGCGAGACAATGCTGAAAATCCAGAACGGCCAAGAAAGACCCATTTTGCCCGCTCGTGTAGCCAATCAGAGCCCTAGACCACGGAATGCAAGAAAACTCCAACTACGTGAACGTGATAGAGCCCCTTCATGTCACCGTTTGCTATATTGAGGGGTACTTTGTAGCCCATTTAATGGGCGTGGGGGGAGGAGATGAAGTAACAATAAACGTCGGCGGCTCGTTCTTATCAAATCAGCGATGACCACCTGCCTTCTGTGACATGAAACAGCACAGTTGGCCTTCTGTGGCATGAAACAGCTGAGTTGGTCTTCTGTGGCATGAAACAGCAGAGTTGGTCTTCTGTGGCATGAAACAGCAGAGTTGGTCTTCTGTGGCATGAAACAGCAGAGTTGGTCTTCTGTGGCATGAAACAGCAGAGTTGGCCTTCTGTGGCATGAAACAGCAAAGTTGGCCTTCTGTGGCATGAAACAGCAGAGTTGGTCTTCTGTGGCATGAAACAGCAGAGTTGGTCTTCTGTGGCATGAAACAGCAGAGTTGGCCTTCTGTGGCATGAAACAGCAAAGTTGGCCTTCTGTGGGATGAAACAGCAGAGTTAGCCTTCTGTGGCATGAAACAGCAGAGTTGGCCTTCTGTGGCATGAAACAGCAGAGTTGGCCTTCTGTGGCATCAAACAGTAGAGTTGGTCTTCTGTGGCATGAAACAGCAGAGTTGGCCTTCTGTGGCATGAAACAGCAGAGTTGGCCTTCTGTGGCATGAAACAGCAGAGTTGGCCTTCTGTGGCATCAAACAGCAGAGTTGGCCTTCTGTGGCATGAAACAGCAGAGTTGGCATCCTGTGGCATGAAACAGCAGAGTTGGTTTTCTGTGGCATGAAACAGCAGAGTTGGCCTTCTGTGGCATGAAACAGCAGAGTTGGCCTTCTGTGGCATGAAACAGCAGAGTTGGCCTTCTGTGGCATGAAACAGCAGAGTTGGCCTTCTGTGGCATGAAACAGCAAAGTTGGTCTTCTGTGGCATGAAACAGCAGAGTTGGCCTTCTGTGGCATGTGTGTACTTTGTCTTCCATTTTGCTAGGGATTAATTACATAGGAGCAGGCCTTTTGTAAGAATATATTGCTCGGACAATTATACATCACCCGACGAATTGCACGGACCATTAACATCCAACTTTGATGTACCTGAAAAAAATCCTGGCTACGCGCCTGGCTGGCAGCATTTTAAATATTTAGAAGGAGCATTTTCGATTTTGAGCAGAACATGTCTAGGTTTAAATAGGTGCATGAAATTGTCATTCCTCTAGACAGACAATACAACCTACCCTGCACAGTGCGATCCAGTCCCAGCTGTACGTCTTGTAATTCTTTACCACATACACGCACAAACCATCCTACCGAGTAACACAGTCTTCAGTTCAGTCACGTTAATGATCGAGATTTATAACACAAGAGTAACAACTGTGGCCTTGAAACGAAAATAAACTTCGAGAAACCATAATAAAGGCACAGGAAAATATCGGATTCCGGTACTTTCCTCGGGTTAGACAGCGGGTTTCTTTTAAAGGAAAAAACCAAAGGAATTGGAAACAATTCAAGAAGCGGTCGACGGTCATTTTGTATTGTAAATTCGGAATGATACAAGAAGCAGTCAGCAGTAATTTCGTTTAGTATTCATGATTTTTTCAGCGATCAGTAGTAGGACTGACAAAGGGAATTTTAAATATTTATTGTCCAGCCTGGTAAAGTTAAAAAAACCTGAACAATGGAACAGAACAAACCTCATTTCCATACCATGGAAGACTCATTAAATCCAGTTTCCACGATATCGGATCTTCCATGGAGGACAGCCATTGCTGAACAATGGAAACAAAGGGATCGGATAGTTAGATTATTTGTTGGCGGTAGAAAACAAAGTTCTATAACAGATCGGTCGTACTGCATGGTTTAATCCACAAATACAAAAACAAACATTACAACAGTGCAGTACTGTTCAGTAGCGTTGCAAAGATCACAATGCATAGTTTGATCCACAGATGAGAAAAAGCGCATTGTATCATAAAACAAACAGTATCGCAGTACGGCACTATTTACTAGCTTTCTAAATGTCAGTTTGTTTCTGGTCAAAAACTACATACACTTAAGTCCAGTTTAAGAGTTGCTCCAACAGGTCTATGGTCACTTGTCAGGTATCTCTGAACTGAGGTGTACTTCTCCAGTTGAATTGCGTTTGTTCTGTCTTCTGTTTCTTTCCACAACACTCTGTCACACCAAGCCGGCTTTCGGTATTTCCCGCTGGAAGGGAGGGAGATTACGGTGACTTATCTATAACCACGTCCCGCGTATTGTGCTAAAAGTGACAATTACTATTGCTATTCTATCATCGTTAAGAGTAACAGTCCCAATCGCCACACATTCGTACAAAATGAAATTTGTTCAAGGTTCCATATACGCCAGCCACTTTGCGACCCGGACATGGACCAGGGATCCAAATTTTGAGGGGATGGGGGCAAGACAAATTCAGAGGGGATCCAAATTTAGAGGAGGGGGGCGGCAAATTTGGAGGAGGTCCAAATTTAGAGGGGGACCAAGTTAAGAGGGGGCCAAATTTTGAGAAGGGACCAAATTTAGATTGGCTCCAAATTTCGAGTGGCTCCAAATTTGGATGGGGCCCAAATTGAGAGGGAGGGGGACGCAAATTTAGAGGGGGGGCAAATCTCACAGGAGACCAGTCTACGTTATAAAGCGCCTCGGTGAGAGTCGACGCGTTTCCCCAAATAATCTCTGTAAAAGGCCATTATACGTTTCATTGGCTTCATCTATTATAGCTTTTCTATTAGCTCCTCAACCTTAAACGTATTTCAATTTCCCTTTCAAATGAACCCTCTTCAACATTTGTACGCTGCATGCTTCAGTGTAACATAACGAAAAGACTGTACATGTCAAAGGTACTGTCGGTCTAACGCTACACAGTAATTAACAAACCTTTCTGTATCCCAGTTATTTGTCCCTGGATTGTATTTGTAAGTAGGTGGGAACCGCAGTTCACCCTCTTTAAAGTTCACAAAGCATTTTCCCGCACGCTGACCTTCAAGAAGCTGCAAACAAAATCAAGGATGCCTCACTCTCACATAGAACGGACTGATTAATGAAACCAGAGAATACTTCATAGACATTCGTAACACTGATCATCCGCCCAAAACAAAAGATAAATAAAACCTTACCGGAATAATGTATAGTGGAATTTTATTGGTACTGAATATTTTATACAAAAGGAGTGACGAAACTTCATAAAAATCAAATCATAGAATTAATCACGTATTTGCAAAACGGATAGAAATGAATTTAAGTCGAAAAATTGACAGACATTCTACTCAGCTAAAATTTTCTAGTTTGGTCACCGCGCCTTGCAAACTCAGCCATAAATCATTATGGTTTGCTGTCTCTCCAAAATCTAATTGATACGTTGGTTTCAGTGTTAAAAATTAACTTCGTATATGAGCAAAGTTTGCAAAAGGCACAACAATGGAACAGCAGTGACAAAAAGCAAGCAGCCTTACTCCGATATACAGTGTATCTCACCTGATCATGTTGCCACAATGTTGAATATTCTTGCTTGGCACAAAGTCCTGTTATATTATCAATTGTTTCATTTATTCTGTAGTTAAGGTCTCCGAGCCAGAAAACATAACTGCATTCAAAGAACAGATTGCAAAGAGTTTTACAAACCTCAATATAAGTCACTATTTCACTGAGCAAAACAAAGGTGGATCCCAGTTCCCTGACGCCGCGCAAATTTTGATGGTTAAAATTTACCGCAAGCTCTTAACGCTGACCAGGACAACCGGTAAATCCAATAAATGGTACATAAGTAGTCATTATTACAGACCTAGAATTGCACACAACAAAACGAGCACTGTGATTGGTTGATTCTGGGTCACATGCCCCTGATCAAATTTAAATGTCGTAGTCGTAGTCGTAAGAGCGCTTATGACCCAGTAAAAATTGAAAATCGGAGTCGCAAGCGGAGCCATAAGCTTGATGGAATCGGAGAAGGAAGAATCAGAACGGTTCCATTTTCTTCCGATTCCACTTATGACTCGACACTTATGATCAAGTGAAAACTAGATTGTCTGTTACTGCAGCTTTATGCAGAAAAGTTGGTCAGCGGTGGATACCGCATAAGCAGCCACGCCAGATTTGCATGCGGCCATGTTGTTTGCCTTTTTTTACAGTTCGTTTTATGTCAAGTAGTTTTTTGAGTTTGTATCCATGTAATCAATGCCCATCGGATCTTCAGGACCAACGTTTTAAGGCCTAAACGGTAAGAACTTTTCAGTGAAACCCTAAGGTGCCATTTTCTTCGTTATTTCTGGCCTATTCTACTCGTAGTCATATTTTGTGTACGCACCCTACAGATTGTTATCTCAAGATCATTAAAGAAAGTGTAAAGACAAGTCGTCCAGCAGTTATTCTTGTGAATGACAACGTTTAGGTTACCGCAACTCTTCCCGTGAGTAGTCGAGTGATGCACGGGAGGCCAGCCACATTGTCGGAGTCGCAAGCAAAAGCAAAAGGACAAACCATCATAAGGCCTGGATTCTAACATAGTGATTGGTTTATTCTTCCGCTTGGGCTTACGACTCCGACAAATTCAGTTTTTACTAGATCGTAAGCGACGGAGTTGTAAACAGAATCGATATTTTTCTTCCGACTCAGTCGATTTGATTTTCACTAGATCATATCGCTCTACGCTTCTGACTACGACTCCGACTCCTACTCCGTCGCTACCATTTTGCCCGCTTGGTTAGCCAATAAGAACGCAGGATTCGCTTCATCTTGCCCACTCGCGGATCCAGCCATATCACAAAGGTGATCATGATGCGATGTCAGTCATAACTTTCTGATGGATAAACATTCTATCCAGTAAAGGCGTAAAAGTTCCCCTAGAGCTTTAGCTTGCTCATGGTTTCTTTTTGGCTTGTTCATGCTACTCAGAGGCCACATGCATTTTTGTCTTTTGTTATTGGACGATTCCATAAAAGATCCATATCTATATGGAAGCCGTCCGTGGTTGGGTATGGTTAACTTCTGGAACCAGTTATATTCAGTTCGCACGCCTACAGGGCCAAATTATAGTGATTTTACCTGTGGTCCATGGCTTTTTGTGGGGTACAGTTAGGAAAAGACAAGCTTTGGCTAATACTTTCATATTCCTGCAAGAAAAACGCACCAATAAACAAGAAATGATACCTTAAGACAAGAACCTGAGAGCAATGCAAAATTCTGTACTGTAAGGTTAACGACTGTTAAGACACTTGAAAGTAAAATTTCTTGTTACATTATGCTTCACAAAAACAGTGTCACCTCATTCGTTCACTAATCACAGGTTGCATACGTTATTAGTTTTCCATTCAGAGCATGAAAATTGCCTTAAGTGACTTTTTTCATTCACTCGCTAAGGTCTGAGAATCTTCCGCTCATTTTCGGAAACTACTCAGCTAGTAAATAAGAATCATACCCAGGCATTTTTCATAAAATGAACACTATTTGTTTATTTTCAACGCACAAACATACTGGATGTACTACCAGATTCCTTTGGTCAGCGTATTCAGCATGCGCAGAAAAGTGACTGTTGATGAAACAGAAGCTCTGTCCATAGAGGGTGAACCGCAAGGCGACAGCTCCTTTGGTCCCCTAACATACACACACACACAAACACACAAGATATGAAAAAAAAAATTAAAACGGTAGCATGTATATGTATACGGTAATTTTAGTTACACTGCAGATGGCAATTAACCAATTAAAATTTAATTCAGTGCAGACCCCCACAGTATGAAGGTCATTACATAACAATTAGATTATGGGCTCGAGATTCGGCTTTCGGCCTCAACAATTATCACCTCATAGAAATCGAGAGCGAATAATCTAATTCTTTTAGCAAAAATCATAATAAACGAATCTGAAAATAAATACCAAAATACTGAATCTTCCTAAGAAACTTCGCTAAAGCGCGAAGACGTCGCCATTTTGAAAACGATCTTCAACCAAGTGCTGCACTCTGATGGCGGATAATCTGCAGTAGCCCAGCGAATAAGATTGCGGCCTTTGCATTAGTATATTAGTAGATCTTTTCTAAAAGCAAATACAATTTAGCAAAAAGAGAACAGGTCAAACAGCTTTTTGTACGGCCCCGAGACCCCGCGTTTCCCGAAAGGCCTGGTAACTTATCGCACTCGGTAAGGTATTTTATGATCGCAATGTTAACAAAGGAAATAAAACAGTTTTGTTGGTTTTCAAGCTTAAGCAATGCAGTTCTGGTTTAAACTGCATGTTGAGCTGGTGTGTACTTGAGAAACTACAAAAACATTCCGTTAACTCCGAACTATAAATCATGGAAACTCCAAACTCGTAAAGTTTCCGGGACTTTCGAGAAATCGGCCCTGACCAACTAGTGACCTGCTCCCAGTGTAGGAGAGCAGAAGCAAGGCTGCAAATAACAGTCGGTCATCGGACAATTGTCCGGTAAAGTTGACGTTATGACCGGCGAAATATTTGTCTGGTCTGTCACTCTGACCGGGCACTTTTGATCCAAATTAAACTTTTAATTATCATACTTTACTCTGAGGAGAGTCTTTTTAAGTGCGACGTCAGTGAAGACTGATCAGTGAACTAATACAACTGTTACAGCTCCTGTCTGTGATTAATACAGGCCTTCTGATATTACGCGATGGTGCGATTTCGCACAATCGACCTCAAATCGCATCCGATCGCACAATTCACGTAAAATCGCATAATTCAAAAAATAACGCACAATGTTCATAAAATAAAGCATGAATCAACAAGTTTCTTTGGAATTCCTGCAAAAATACGCCATTTTCAAGATGATTTACCTTGGAAAAAGGCTAACAAGAATCTTTCACCTTCGATTTCGTATTCATTCGAAGTTAAGGCGTTATTTTGAATGTCAAGGACCTGGTACGAGTCTCATTCTTAAAGAGTCGCCTATTGGTGTAACACAAACACGCCCCTTGTTCAGATTAGCCAATCTGAATGGCTGTAATTTCCGGCCGTTTACCCGGACGGCGGACTACCCCCACGGGTGATTTTTGCCAAAAGGAAAAAGAGAATCGTCAGATTACACGCACTTGCAGATAACCCGCACACAAAAACAAAAGAAAGTTATGCAAAATAGTTAGAGAACTCACAAAATTTGAAGCGATGGAGCGCTTTGAAAATTGCTCTGAGCCTTTCAGGCATTTTTTAATTGAACTCGTATTTCTCGTAATTGAGTCGTGGAAACACTTATCGTATCGTATTAGAATCCAAGAAAACTTTATTCCTTGTTTCTTGCTTAACAAAATACTTTTTAGCATGCTATTAGCAAGTTTTCAGAACCACTGAAAACTATTGAGAATTGAACAAACTTGTGAAATTCGGTTCGCAATTTCCTCAAGAAACAATATCTCGGGATATTCCGGGTCTTAGAAATTGCTTGAAACGGGATGCATAGAGTATTTTGGTATTATTTCTATCCTTGCAGGAGCCCATTACCCCGATCCTGGGCTCCTGATCCTTATCAGTGTTTTGTTTACATGCGTGCCGACAATTATATTTTTATCGCCTTGAACTAATTATGCGGCGCTATGAATTGAACAGATTACTAAAACATTTATTTATCTCAGGTTCTACTTAGTCTAAAAAATCACTTGAAACGGGAATATACTCCACAACGTAAGGCAGTGCTAGCTAGGAATATTTCGCTGATGCGTTGAGTATTCTTACATTATTTTTTTATCACAGACAATGTTAGGTTTGCACTGCACGTGTGCCGACAGACGTCAGCATCGTGTTTCAGTTTACCTCCACCTCGTTCCCAGGGTTCTCTCCTACTCGGGGGCCGAGTGGGAGAGGACCCTGGGAACAAGGTTGAGTTTAGCTTTGTGTTGTACACAATAAAATTGTTTCATGTAAAGCAGAAACGCATTCAAAATGTCTTAAGAGCAGCAAAAAGTGTTCTTATCCTGAAACCTTATAAAACAAGCTTAAAATTGCTCAGAAAAAAATCGCACAATCTTCATTATTTATCGCATAATTGGCCTCTGTAATCGCATAATCTGCCCTGCAAATTTTGCATAATTTGCATTTTTTTATCGCACCCTATCAGAAGGCCTGTTAATATTGTGCAATTAAAGCAGTGAAATAGGTTGTTTTGTTGAATTCTTAATGTTGCTCTTTCACTTGGAATTTTTTTGTCCCACCAGATTGTTTCCTTGTCAGGTCAGGTCTGGTCTCTGACCTGACAAATGACCTGCCTACGAAAAAAAATTATTTGCAGACTTGAGAAGTATTCACAAGGCCATGGGCCATGGGCAATGGATCAGCTATGAAGCCAATTAGACAGGGAGCAGATCCATAATAAACCCGGGTGAGACCTGTACAAATCTCGTCAGAGAACCCACATGGCACATTTTATCCAGTTCCATTGTAAATTTTGTCTTGGACAATCCTAGAATAGAACAGGGCCACAGAGCGGTGAATATCTTACCAGCAATCCTAGCAGAGCTGTTTTACAATATCCAGGTCTGATTTCGCGAATATAAGGGAGGTGCTTTGTATGAACAGCTACGAGATGAACCATTCCCAGCATGCGTATAGACTTCAGCTGAAAAAAAAAACAAGCAGACAATACAGAGAAAACCTCAGTCAAGACTGCTTGGACAAACTTGTGTCACTAAATACATGTAGCAAATAAAGTTCCTCAGTACACTGTACATCACAGCTAGGACATTCAGATCATCAAGTAGAAATCTCTATACGGTCGTAGATTTAATCTTAAAAGCTTAAGAGGGTGTTCAGAATATTTTAACAAATGATATCAAGAACTCGCCTTCCATGAACATTTATAAAGGCGAGCTGAAAACATTGACTTGGCTTTTGAAATGATCAGTTTTTAGTTCACTTTTTCTAATCATTTTTAATTTCCTGTTCTTAATAAAGTAAATATAAAGGAGGTTATAATAGTTAGCAAGTTAGATAATTTTCACAAATTTATAATTTTCATTTATTTTTAGTTCTTAGGGACTGGTCATTATTTATTAAGGGGGGAGGGGAGGCTGGTGCAATGTAAAATATGCCATGCTTGATTTTTGCTGCTCCCCCCATTTACTTCAACATGATTTTTGCTGACCCCCCCCCCCCCTCCCCATCCCCCTTGTGCTTTGGCATGCATGAAACTGTTTGCAAGAGTTAATAAAAGTTGTTTTTATAAAGTCATTTCAATAGGCTGTATTTGTTGATTAATAGGCTCTATTTGTTGATGGCATCCAGATGCAGCTTCTAACATTTTTTCTGGCAAAACATTTGCATATTTTTAATGGCTCCACCTTTAACCCCTTCATTCCCAAGAGTGACTTTACAGATTTTACTCTGTCTACCGCCAGACGATTTTACTCGTCAAATGGAGACCCCTTGGGAGTGAATTAGGGTTAAGGTATAATTATATGAAAAATGGTGGCCCACCCCATATTTGCACCAGCCCACCCCTCCTGATAAATAATGACCAGTCCCTTATCTTTATTCATTTTTCTATTTCACATTGGCTAAATAACACTCCAAAAACTATATTATACTTAATTGTAATTTTTAAAAACACTTGGGGCAAAAACATCCCCTTAAAACTTTAGTCATATTTAAAAGTGGTCAAAACTGGCTGAAAATTTGGCATGAAGCTTTCTAAAACCAAAACCAAATTTGCTTCCACCAATCAAAACAGATTTTAAGCAGTCTGTTGATCTACATAGGAGTAGTTAAATTTTTATTTGATAGTATTTCATTTTATTAAATACCTTAACTAGGCCATAATGTCCCAAATAAGCTTGCAGGATCTTCACCCAAGAGTTTTCCTTAATGTACTCAATCAATAGAGACTGTGGCTTGGCATCAACCTCCTGCAGACTAAGCAAGTATAGAGAAAAACAAAACTTTAAAACAATGGCAGATAATGGAGCATGATACAATTCATATATAATATGTATGTACCAGATAAAATCAACTATGGAAAATTAATGTACCAATGATAACATTTGCATTGACTGACACTACCGGTCAGTCAACAAAAATGCACAAAAAGAACAAGGCTAATATCCAGCCATCTTGACCTCATGGTTGGTCAATAAAGGATTTGTTATATGGCCATTAGGTTTTGTTTTGTTTTGTTTCATGCAACAAAGCAGGAAATCCTGGGTGGTAAAGATTTGCCGATCTTGCCCACTTGGGTAGACCGTTCAGAACTCAGGATTTGATTCATCTTGTCCACTCACAGAACCAGCCATATAATAAAGACTATTATGACAGTATTGGACTAAGGACTATATACTATACATATACTTTACCCCACAGCAACAATGTCTGGCAGTTCATCTTCACTGTCAAGGTGCAAAAGAGGTCTGAAGTCTTCATCTGGAGGTTGTGTAACTTTTACATTCCATGTGCATGCATGTATTCTGAAAAAAAAAAAACAATTAAATCATGCATAATTTTATTTTATTGAATTCCACAACAATTCTTATGGCATTTCCTTCTATCTTGTAGATATTTGCAAGCAAAATGTATTAAATTATTTTTTTTTAAATCCTGTGCTTAGATAGAAACTAAAAACTTCCACTGCTTTGAAATACTTTAAATAAATACCACAGCTGTTTTTTTATTCAGCTTTCCTGTAATATGAGGAATTACATGTATGGAGATCTTAAATGATGTTATCTGTTATGTTTTTTGTTTGATAATATAATATTTAGTTATACTATACGATTCCTAGACAAATTTATAATCAAACCACCCAGATATTATAGTTGCAAATATCTAGTACAGTTTCTTTTAATTAATTATGCTGGATTTTAAATGCTTTGTCCCTTATCTGAGATACTGCAGTTTTTGTTCACCTTTCATCTTAAGTTTAAGAGAGCAATAAATATAGAGATACCAAAACACAGAAACTTATTTTATCACTGCATTTCAGTATTTGTCACATTCCTGCATTTCATCACTTGCTCATTACGTCACATTATTAAAGGTCTATGCCAATATTTTTCCTCACAACTTAACATTTAGATAGGCAGAATTGTTCACTTTTGTCAGTCAGATCACAGACCCATCTGCAGCAAAAGGCCAGTTTTTCCATCAGCAATTGTTACAGTAAGTCTTTAAGACAGCCAGGAAATTAACATTTGTGATTTCTTTATATTTCTAGCCTTTACTTTCAGTTTGTTTCATGTCTAACACTTGACTTTATTTTATTTTTATTTTATTCATTTCTTTATTTATGTATTTATTTTATTTTTCACAGTGCATAAATAGAATGTTTTCAGACCGAAGCTTTTTTTGCCCTTTTAGCCTTTGTAGCATCAATAAGGATCAATGACAGTATATCCTATATAACACTAGAATTGTTTTATTTTGCAGATCAAGAGGAGTTGGACAGATCTCTGTGCACTGTCACAAAGACAATAATTCCCCCATAGCAAAACTAAACCTTAGATGTCAAACAAACTGACTTTTTTTGTTTTAAGCCACAATTAAATAACTTTGTTCCAGGAACATAAATGATTTTTATTTCTTAAGGACCAGGTGGCACAACATTGTTCATTTCAAGCCTAAAATAGTTTCTTTTTTTCATCTACATATTCAAATTAAAGCTATAATTGTGCTTTCATTCAAACTTCTGTACTACATCAAGGTACATCGGGCGGCTGGAGAAATATTCCTAGAGACTACAAAACCCTATAGATTTCAAGGTATACTGTATTACATGCACGACGCTAACTTATCTATCATCGAGTAAGGCAAGAAATCAAGCCACCATTTTAATAATCGTTCTTTGGTGCCTCCATAACATAATAATCAATACGAAAGAGAAACACGAAAGCAACAACGAATCGCTGTAAAAATGCACACTTCACTACTTTTCATCAAAGCAACAGCAAGCGAGATGTAAACTATAACGTGCATTTTCCCTAACCGGTAAATTCGACGTTAAATGTAGTGTTCACTGCCTTCAAGACGGACATATTGTTATCAAGCTAGGAACTTAGAATTTTAAAAAGGAATCAGATTGTGAAAAAAACTGAAATCTGAAATGGCCGTTGAAAAATCAGCTCGGAAAAGCCGCGTGAAATACCAACACCAAAACTTCAACTGTCGAGTTGCTGCGACTGCTACAGATAGCTCGATGCAGGGTGATCAGCTTTCGCTCCATCCAAAAAAAAAAACAATTAGTCAGATAAGTTCGTCGGAGATCGCACTTCGTAAAGGTTACGAACAAATGATTTTCACCCGATAAAAAACTTCAAAGTAAAAAGAAGTGCTAGGTGGAAAACTCCTTGTTAGCGAGCAGAATTACAGTAAAGACAGATCTTTCGGAAATTGCTAGGCCGAAGCAGTTTTATCATTAGGAAAATGCGGCCCTTCTTTAGACTCTTTTTTTTCTGCACCTCAGAATAAAGCGGCTGTCGCCACGTCGATACGGGAAGAAGGACATCGAAGTTGAAACTATTAACTAACCTTAAGGTCATATCTGTAGTGCTCAAATTGGACGGTTTTGAATCACTTCCAAAGAACCTTAACAGGTAGGGTAAAATTCACTGCACAGAACCTTGCAGGTACTTAGGTGAAAGAAGCGTACATTAATGCAGAAAGAACGAATCGAACGCCTAACAGCTGCTTCATGTTTATACTGCTAAAGATATACGCTGTTCAAAAGGTCCGCGGTATGCACTTCAAAATTGGTTGGCTAGGGGTGGGGTCAGTCGTCAATTGTTCCCGTCCAATTTTACAAAAGACGATAAAGATTTCGTTCCCTTTTTTCTCTCTTGTTACAGGAGAAAAATGTCGGCAACCAAGGGGATCGGGGAATCAGTGAAATAAAGGAACTTAATGCACTTTAAAGTTTTTGTTATCAACGAAACGGACTCTTCCGTTGCAGTATATGAAGCGGTTCTAAAGAAATTGGTGTTGCCAACAAGTTGGAATTGAAACACACAAAAAACAGTTTGTAAATCGAGATGAAAAAGGTGAAAAAGGATCACTGCAAGACAAAAGATAGGCAGTCTTCCAGTGTAACAATGGGGCTCATTTTGACTTGAGACAGGGATATTGAGGTAGGCTACGAGATGTTTTGTATTACTGTGTATAACAAAGATGATAATGATGATGATGATGAATTAAGGGACTAGCGGGCGAAGTGGGGGATGGGGGAGGGATGGGGATGAGGAGAGGGGGGAAAATGTCGGATCAGTGTAAGTATCTGGGCAATTGTGCACCTACCCCTCCCCTAACCAAAAAAGTTATCATAAGTTAAAAAGTTAGTATTAATGTTGGGTTATGGGAGAGGTAGGTGCATAGTTGCCTATATACTTACATTGATCCCAAATGTCTGTGTTCAAGAAGCTCTCACTTATTTACGAAATTTTCGAATCAGCTTCTTGTAAATCACATGAAGGTTATTGGGGATAGTGATAATCACAGGCATGTTGAACGCTGGGCCGTGATTGCACAAGCACATTATATCGGCTAGAGTTTAATAAGATAATATAACTTATCAAATTAATGTGATAAGTTATATTACCGGATAAACTATAGCATTCTAAGACTAGTAAAAGATTGCTTTGAGTGTTTTAAAGATCTGTGTACTGTAACAATAAATGGACGTATCAAAGGGCATGATTATGAGAAAAGTTCAAGTCGCCAGCTGTATTTCAGTCAGATCACGTGTTACATTTGCAGTTGAAATGCATTCCTGTAATGTCGTTGGCACTGCGTGCAGATATAGATTCTGATGTGACCCCAATGACCGTGATTTTGATCACTAAATATAACATAAATAAATAGATGCAGAAAGAAAAAAAAACAAATACTTTATTTAAGTGCCGGTGATAATGTATTTAGCACTACTGCACCAATTGGCAAAACGGCTGTAGATCCGGCCTTTTGATTTTCTCCCTAATGAAGGCCGTATCCATCCTCGTTTGACAGTTTGAAGAATATATGTGCTATAGCAGGAACCCGATCATGCCGATTAAGGGGGATAGCTTTTTAACCCTTTAAGCCCCAAGTGGTCTCCCTGTGACGAGTAAAATCGTCTGTCGTTAGCCAGAGGATTTCACTAGTTAAAGTCACTCTTGGGGCTTAAAGGGTTAAATGGATTCCATATGCTGATCTGTAGTCTGTGTCGCAGGTGTTCAGTCTCGTCTCCGGCGCGAGCTGTGCCATCTGTTCCATAAAAGCGTATTCAGTCCATTTAACTATTAGATATTGCAAATAGAATAGACGGTTTTTCACATCAAAGGCTGGCACTCAATTCTGGCTACGACCATCGAGGACATAATAATGTGCAAAAAGTATCTTTCTTTTTCTTGTTATCAGTTCGGTGTGTACAAATTAACCAACTCGTCCAGGGATCGTTTACGTATAGTTGAGTTCACTCGTTCTTCTCGTATCAATGCAGGCAGTCGATGCTGAGTAGAGAGCGGAGACTGGTCACTACCATTGGGTTTAAATCTTATGAGCACATCAAGTAATTCGTCCCCAGTGTACCGCGGATGAGCATCAATGGTTAAGGTTTTGTAACGGTGGCGAAGCACGTGCGCAGAGGCTTTTGGTTGTCGTTGGCGTGTTAAGAGCCCTTTGTAAGACGCCGACATCACGTCAAAAGCTGAAACAAGATAGGAGGGCCCAGTTATTACATGTAAGTGTGCCCAAATGACGCTTACTGGACCTTAGCAGGAGCCCTTAGATATTTGTCACCAACACCAAGTGAACTAAACCTGTATTAAGCTGGATAGTACGTAGTCATGTAGATTCTCATTTTCTATTTTGAATAAGTCCAGGATATACTGTCGTCTGAACGCGTGCGTTCCTTTAACTGTACTCTTTTTCAATAATGGTTTATCTTGTTATTCATTCAAAGAATTCGATTCTCTTTTAGGGTTACCAAATCACGCAAGATTCAGAGCTAACATGGGATGTATGAGACCTGGAATCATTCAAAACGGTGAGATGAGTCCGACTGGGGAGGGGAAGCGGGGGATTGGAGAGGGAGGCTGCACCCGGAATCAAACATTCCAATATATTTTACTTTAAGAATTACAATTTGCGGTACAAAAATGGGATCAGTTGTGGAATTAAGGTATGCCACTCCTTAGCCCTAAAACTTAAAAGCACTGTCGTAATTAGTACGTTAAACTCATGCAATAACATCCTTTGATAGAATTCATTTTCTTACTTACATTCTAAAACTTTATAGTCAGAGAAAGTCCAAATCATTTCACCAGCCAAAAAATCCTTTCTCAGTTGGTCAAATACCGGAAAGTATTGTTTCATGGTATCTACCTGTGAAATCAAAATACAGTAAATCCACCTTAGTTTAAGTCCATATCCATGCTTATTGTCTTCTGACCTCATTCTGCGTGGCTGACTACAGTGGGTAGCGAACTCGAGAACGTTTTGTGAGCAAAAGAGAAGTGAGAGGAGTGGGAAGGGTTGAATGAAAACAGAAACAACAGGTTTGACCACTTTTCACATTTTAATTATGCATGGTAATGACTTGCCTGATATTCCTCACTGTACATTACTGACGGTTGCTGAAGAAGAAATAAAGACAATTTAATGTTGTTATTAGAATTATACATTCACATTCAGGAGTTCTCATTGGTGTTATACCGAAAATACAGTTTTCTGTCGATCGTGAGTTATCAGGCTCCCGATTAGTCTGCTACACAGCCGTTATTAGTGTCGTCACGCAACGCTCCTTCCCCGTTAGTGGGGAAGGAGCGTTGCGTGACGGCACTAATAACGGCTGTGTAGCAGACTAGCTCCCGATAGGCCCATTCAGGCGTTCAGTCTTGGGTCTACTTCTCTCTTTACCAGACCACTAACACTGAGAAAATATCAGACATAACCAGTGACAGTTGAACATTTGTTTGACAATGTGCAATAGTTAATAATAAACTGAAGGACGCTTTTGTTTTTGTGTGTGTGTGTGTTTGTGTGTAGTAAGAAGGCAACACCCTTTTTCAACACGCGTGCTGCTCTATAAACAGGCGACTCAAGGTATTCGTCAGTTCAAAGTATGCGTTTTCTAAACCTTATAATTTTATATTCCTATTAAATATATCCCAAATTAACAATTAGAAATATTTAAATGTATAACTAACCTTATGTTTTCCTACAATCGCACTACCACCATACTCGGCCATAAGAACAGGTTTACCGTATGCTCTATGCAAAGCACGTAGATCTTGTTCCAGAGCGGTTGGTATCAAGTTGGGCTTACCCGGGTATGAGTACCAACCATAATGACGATTAAACGATATCACATCACAAGACTGAATCTGTGAAGAAAGAATCGACTTGATGCGGGCGTTGATCGTTTGAATCAGAAAAAAATATATGCGATCTCCGTCCACGAGAAAAGCGTTCACTTGTTAACGTTGAGAAGACCAAATAGTGTAGTAGCTGACTACATAAGGGGGAAGGGGTGTGCAGTTGCTTTAACTCGAATAGCGTTGACCAAGCCATCATGATGTCTTAACTATCGTTCCTCCCCACCCCCTTTCTTCGGCAATGTTCACTGTCTTTTTGTGGAAGGGGCAGCTTTCTATATATACATCCGAAGAGAAAGGAGACTGAGACTATAGTTACAACCTGCAGTTTCTATTTATATATAACCACGCAGGAAGACAGTTCTGATCACTGATACTTTTATTAGCGTATTTAAAGTGAAACACTTAAAATGATCACGTTAAGTGCACTTACTGCAAGGTCCTCAGCGGCGGTCATCGAGTCGCTCAAAGAAATTACAAATGTCACTGGTCGCTTTTGGAAGTCCATCTCCTTAGTGTATTCTATCATCCGTCTACAAAAAAGACAAGAACAGAAGAGTCTCGCACTCAAAACACTTTGAAGTCTCGGTTTCGCAATCTAAAAAGTCAAAATGTCTCGGGCTCGCAAAGAAAAACGTTAGTCTCGCCGTCTCGCAAAGTCTCGCATTTACCATTCGCCACCCCTACTGTACAGACTGTGGCACTGTTTGTTTAACTGTACAGTGTAGTTCTAAGTGTTTCATCTGTGGATCAAACCATGCAGTGTATATGTTTTTTGTGGAAAGCTACTGAACAGCATTATACCTGTTACCCGTGTACAGATTTTCCTTTGCTGAGAAGGAAAACAAACTAACCTTAAGTGCTTTTCAATATGCTGATACTCTGAAGCTGGTTGGCTGGCAACAGACCACATTACAACAGAAGGATGATTCTTGTCTCTTTGCAGTAACTCAGATAGTAGATCGAGATGGCGGTTAACAGCGTGGTCTGAAATGCGGTACCTGCATGAGAAAGTATCAGATATTAGAGAGAACTAGTGACTGGTATGGAACATCATGCCGAGCGAAAATGAACATCAGGTCTTTTTGTGGTGAACAGGATACTTTTGGCAGCTTCATTACATTTTTTTCTTTTATTGTTAGACTTTGACTCATCCAATTCCAAGGATCCGTCTTTAAGGAAAAAAGAGACACCGTGCTGTACCATTTTCTAAAGCAATGGGCACCTGTTTTTATCCAACAAATCAGGCCTTCATTTCCATAAGACTTAACATCCGTTCAAATTAACTGCTAGATAACGGCCGGGATTGTCTAGCCAAGTCATTCCACTATTTGCAACGTCTGACATTAGCAGAGAAGTTACGTTCGGTATCCAGTTGATGCTACTAAACCCAGAAGATAAGCAGTATTACACTGCTGAGTTCGCCTTTTACTTTAAGCCATGTCAGGAGCCCATCACCATGTATTTGAATCTAATATAAGGTGCTTTGCTTTGATCGCAGCTTGGTAGTATATGCGCGAGGTTTTCAACTGAATCATCCGTTAAGAGAAGCAAAGTAAGCTGTATACTGTATATACTGCATCAACCTTTCATTCAGTTCCACTGCCGGACTCTCATCTATGACCACAATGCCATGCTGGTCAGCCAGCTCCAATAGCTCCTCAGGAGGTGGGTGCTCACTTGTACGTATAGAATTGGCCCCAAACCAATTGATGAGGTTGAAGTCCCGTATTAAGGTTACGTAATCAAAACCTCGACCTCGAATCTGACACAAGAATCATTTTACTATTAGAAAACTACATACTGACAATTACTTCACTGTGTTTAACATATACCATCTGATCATAATGATTAAATATAGAGTAGATAAAAACAAAGACGGACCACAACTGGCTGCTTACGTCACTATCTTGGCGTTTGCCGAAGCCTTTAAAGTAAAACGGGACATTGTTGATAAGGAAACTGCAGCCCTGGACTCGGACGGTCCTAAATCCCACCGGTAAAGTGTACACATCGTGAATGCTTCTGTACGTGGTTATTACCTAGGAAAAGGAAATAAGAACCGCAAAGGGAAGTTTCATCGACAGGCGTCATGTTATCTCATCAAAAGCCAATTATGAATAGTCTGTTGAGTCATATGATTCGCTTAAAGTGGGCAGGCAATTTCGCACGTTTAAAATGTTTTTATAACAATGTTTTTATCACCTTTCATGAAGGTACATTTGCTTCACTGTGTCGAATTTGCCTGAGTCTGTTTACACACAGTGTTAGCAGCTCAAGGGCCCGATTCTCGAAGGTCCGGAGTCTATCGAGTGTTAAAATGTACCAGAGTTTTATGGGCGTGTCCCAAATTCCTTTCCACCCCAAAGAGAATACCAATTCAACAACAATAAATTACATAACTGGCACTGAGACGTTTAATAGTAAAAAAGATAACTTTCGAACGCTAAGCGATAAACCTTACATGGCAGCAGTCATTTTAGGTTTTAGCACCCTAAGCGGTTTCAGTCCACAACTTTAAACCTCTTAAAGGTACGACGAGTACCCCCGTCACCTTTGTTGTGGAGTACCCCCCAATACTGTTAACTATAGGCTTCACGGTAAATGTCATGCTATATCAAAAGATTACTCATAGGGCCATAAATAAACAACGAATTAAAGTTTGAAGATATAGAGATAAAAGAGTACATTATTTGTAGGGGAGTACCCCCCGGTACTGTTAACTATAGGCTTCACGGTAAATGTCATGCTATATCAAAAGATTACTCATAGGGCCATAAATAAACAACGAATTAAAGTTTGAGGATATAGAGATAAAAGAGTACATTATTGAGTTATATATAAAGAACGAAGATATTTTCAAGAACGCGTCGCAATTGCCTAGAGAATTCCAGGCGAGTGTTTCTCGACTGTTTAGTTAGTAACTAACCTTAAGAGTGTAAAGATAACCTGGTGTGTCACTCATCCCTATTGGCCACCACAGGGTGGGGAAAAATACCGTCAATTCAGTACTAAACATCTCTACCCCACCCACCACAGCGGTCACCGTCCCCTCCCTGTCGAGTAATTCGTAGTTCATAATGACTCGGTGCTTTCTGACTTGAATGGTTGCTGCTACTTCTGTAACAACTTTAATTGTAGCTTTGTTATAGGTGTGATCAGTGGCAATGGTGATGTCAGACAGATGTACCACCGGAGTGGAGTACAGTTGGACCGATCCGTGTATACCCGTAAAGTGAAAGTCTGGATTATTGTCGCCGGGTGAAGTTGATCTGCTTGAACTGCTACAAAAAGAAAC